>OX632356.1:42198907-42297971 GCA_951751655.1 Ophion costatus
AAAAATGGCGCGTATCCATGCGTGTGTTGGGAGGGGGCGGGGGGTTGGGTTGGTGGTGTTAGCGTTGCTCTGTGTATTCTTCGCAATTTCTTGGTCTCTCTTCCATCGCACAACTTGCTTTACTCGAGTCGTATTTTCTGCGATACCACAACCGTTTAACGTTGCCCAACCGAGCTGTCGTCTTTAACAGTGCGAGCGATAAGAAGTATGTACTCTTTATACACATTACGTGTTCTGTCATCCCCTAAACACACACATATATAACACACTCACATGATAGAAAATAAATACGAATATGAGTTCGAATATATATATATATATATATATATATATATACAGGGTGTCCTGTTATAAATGGATAATCCTGCAACTGTCGATACGTCAGATCATGGCCTACTATAATGCTAGAATTTTAGTTTAGTAAAAGCCCCACGGTTTTCGAGTTAAAAATGATCTCCTTTTGGTTTTTCGCATACCATTTCTACAAATAATAACTTTTTGACCCGGTTATTTAAAACATACTCTTGGTTATTTGTTTTATCTAGAAAAGTCTTCATTTTAACCTTAAATGTTAAGGAAGCTTTATGAAAAAAGATCTTATGTAGAATTTTCATACAAACCAATCCGAACATCTAAATTACTTTAAAAAGTTGCTCAGTTATTGCCTATTCATATCATTTGTAGAAATGGCATGCGAAAAACCAAAAGCGGATGATTTTTTTTACAAAAAATAACATAAAGCCCAAAATCTCGAAAACCGTGGGATTTTCACTGAACTGAAATTCCAGCGTATAGAAGGACATGATTTGACCTATCGATAGTTGCGCGATTATCAATTCATAACAGGACACCCTGTATATATTGTGTGCGTTTAAAAGTACAGAGAATCCAGGTCTCAAGGTCTCTGCAAGCGACAGATAAGAAAATATTTATTCCACAGGAGAGCTTTGAGCATTGAGTGTCGAGAGAGCGGGTAACAGAGCATGTTGTATACACACGATACGGGCGACAACAAAAATACCTGCAATCCTTTCACTAGTAGATGCAACACTTGGGATCGTCGAAAATCTGACTGACTCCGAATTATATGGCTTGCAAGGAGAAAAGATGAAAATAAGGACGACTGGGAAATTTCGTACAATATATTTTTATCGCGGCATTTAGTATTTTCGTATATTTCTGTGAGATGGAAGTTTGCATTGTTGGCATGCAGCGAAAGTGAATACATGCGAATTTCTTTAAGCAAATTGTACCTATAAAAACCCCTTAATTTTTTTTGAGACCCTTATTCAGAGATCCAAAATATAAAAATGCAAAAACGATTTTGCATAATTTTGAAAAGAAGGAGATTAGAATGTGATGAAGTTTCTTTGTGTTGAGACGATGCAAGCTTCAATAGCGTAAATTTTTCGGTGCGATTTGTGAGGTTAAAATCGACGAATATTTTATCGGACGGTTGTGATAATGGGGAGCACCATTCAGCGCCATGACTTGCAGAAGATAATCCACTCATCGTATCAAAATTGAACATTCGTAGATGTCGTTTTTTTATAATAAAATATTGAAAAAGCTGATTCTTTAAAGAGGTACGATCATTTCCACGGGGTCAAAAAAGAATCTAAATTTATTTTACCCACAGCTGCTCTGATTGATGTTTACTTATGTTGATTATTGGTATCATCGATTATAGTTTGCCAAACGTTGTGGTAAATGATGAATTCATTGCACGTGAACAAATAAAAACTGAAAAATTAGATTGTCAACGACTCGGTAGTAATCTTCGTAATAATATTGACGTAATGAAATTCAGGCCCATTAAAATAGGCTTGAATTACCTCAGCGGATTTAACACGATAGGCAGAATATAATTATACATATTATTGATCCGTGATAAATGATAAAACTCCATAAATTGTTGTTTGCATATTTTGTGGCAGCTTCTATTCAAATTAATTTCAAGACAAAGCTGGGCTATGTTTGCCAAACGCATCAGCTGTTACTCGCGACGTTGCTAAGTCTGTGGGTGCTATTTCGTCGTTCTGGCCATTTTCAACCGGAAATTGAAACTTTCTTGTAATGTAGAGCTTTGCGGATGTTGAGTCCCAAATCGCAAACGATGATAAAATTCTGAAAATTTGGTATGTTTTTGTATGAAGTATTTCAGAGGTCGTGTAAAAATTTCACGATAATTAGGAAGCTCGTTATTGACCAATTAACATTCACAAATTAAATGCTGTCTTATGGAAACTGATGTAACTTTGCAATACATTTTTTTTTGACCTCTCAATTTTGTAATATCTACAATATACTGAAAGCAACGGAAACAAAACGAAGTTTATTGATAAATTTTTTGTTATTTCTTTTAAAATCTGTTCTTAACAAAATGTTCATTTTTAATAACGAGCTTACTAATCGTCGTGAAATTTTAACACGACCTCTTAAATACTTCATACAAAAACATACCAAATTTTAAGAATTTTCTCATCATTTTTCATTTCAACCCTTAAGGAGGTTGTAGTAATGATGATAGAATTCTGAAAATTTTGTGTTTTTACATGAAGTATTCAGGAGGTCGTGGAAAAATTTCATGACGATTAAGAAGCTATTTGTTGAACAATATTAACATGTTTCATAGGGACTCAACATGCTTAACTACACGGTGAAGATTGATTTTCTTATTTTTTACGATATCTATTATATCTAATCTATCAAATTTCAATTTTCCAAGGGGTTTAGTTGGATACGTGAGCAGAAAAACCGCGATCATCGCACTTCCGGTTGACCGTCTCCATAAGACGACGTGCTTCGGTAACTCAAAGTGCTCGACTTTGCAGTTTTATTGCGAAAAAACTAAACGGTCGAAATAGCTCAAATTTTGGCAATAGGCGCAAAAAGTATTCATCAAAAACATATTAAAATTTCAAATCCGAAAGGTGGATTCGTAGTAATGATCATACCTCCTTAAGTCCTACCGACCTAGGCCCATAACCATGATATTATGGAAATAACACGAAATAAAGGAATCGCACGTCTGAAGTTGTCGGCGCAGAATGTGTACTCGTGTAAGTGGGATTCCAGTGCTGCAACGAGAGCCGTTCAAAGTTATATATAGACCTTCGAATTTTTGCGGAACCAGCTCTCACTTGTACGTATGCACATTGTTTAAACATCATTTCGTAATTGCATAACTTCCTGAGGCTTAAACACGTTTGGAAATAAAAATAAGGGCGTGGAAAACTCAGGCATGTTTTCGCATGGCGAACACTGCATTTTTTCACCTTGCAGATTAAACAATACGTTGGTTATTATTTTTATTTCGCAGTTGAAAAAAAAGTCTGAATTTACGACCACTCTCGTTGAACGAAAATTCTCCATAAATTTGTGAGGGAGGGCACTACTGTAAGGCGTCAAAAAAGGGTCGTTTTATTTCGTTGTCTACTATACTAATTATTTGGACCTTGAAAAAGGTATGTTATTAAGCATGCCGCCATTAAACTCATTACGTGGATATTTTTTATTGAAAAAATTTAAAAAATCAACAACCTTATTGAGGTATAATAGAGCCTCTGTACAAAATATGAACTCCAACGGCCGGATCAAACACTTGAAAATGGTTGGTGTGAAAAATAAAAATAAAATCTTTTATAATCTATATAAATGAAGTTCCCGTTGTGGGTAGCCGGTTTTTCGTAAAAAAAAAGAATCACAAAATGACTGGTGGTAAGAAAAGTGTAATTTTGATCACATTTTTTCCTATTTATGGGGATTGAAAAACACTAAAATAAAAAAAAATCGCCAAACAAACCCACTGAATCGTCTGTAACTTTATCAATTTTCAATATTTTAACCTCAATTTTTTTTACACGTATCCTTGAATATGTATGCTTTGAAAAAATGTGAAAAATAATCAATTTTCTTAAACGTCACACTGGTGGCCTTGACAATCGCATCCAAATTTCTGTATCCACGAAAAAAGAAGGAATTAACAATTACAAATTAATGGGAACAAATAATAAATACTCGCGAAGCAAATTTTTTAATTATCGAATTGAACAACATGACGCAACAGGTAAAAAAATTGAATATATATGCCTGTACGTTTCCTCGTCGAAGTTGTGCTTCGCATAGAAAAAAAAATCCACCTAATCAAAAGACGACCTTATCCAAAAAAAAATTGTCACTGAAGCTTGCTTCGTCCACATTTTCCATGCCCTCATCCCTTGAGCTTCGCAGCTGCGTAACGAGAATTGCAGTCTGTGAACCCAACGTCCCGAGAGTCCTCATAAAGTAGCTGCGCCCACTTTGAATTTCCGTCTGGCATTCGGTCAAGCCGTCCATGAAGAATTTCAGTAAAATTGTCCAGGTAGCCTCGATGAAGCTGCGTTCCTTACGTAAGCTCCCAAAGAAAAGCTCCGGCTCTCCCTCGTTCTACCCCCTTTCTCGGCTAGATAAATAGACTTAATGACGATGTTCGTTAAGATTTCAAACGTCGCGAGTGACAATTCTCGGTCTAATTGCGAAACGCGGAAATCCGAGCGTTCCGCAGTACTCGGCCATTCAGGCTAGTGAACGCGAGAGCGAGGTAAGGCCGAACGACAAAAAAAGAAGAATGAAGAATGGCACGAGGCGGAAAAGAGAAAGATCCGTAGCAAGAAGAGAATGAGGGAGACGAGGAAGATTTTGGGTTGGGGCAGTTGTCAAAGTCGATTTCAATGAGTCGAGTGACATAACCAGGTGTCCGTTCGCACAAGTTACGAGCGTGTGGTCAGTTATTTCCTTTCAGTTCGAATTCTTCAATCTTTCTTGCAACCCCTCTCCCCCCACCCCACCCGCCCCTTGCCTCTCTGACTCTCTGTTACCCAGTGGAAAACGTTCTAAACATAACGCCAACTTGACACTCTCGTATTTCTCTTCGTATTCTCGTTCGAGTGTGTTCCGATAGACCAGGGTAAGTACACCGGCCTCACGCACTCAATCTTCCCTCCTCCCTGTCAAATCCCCTCCATCTTCCCTATGTCCAATGCCCTCTGCATTGAGAGATAGTGGTCGAAGTGCTCTCGCTCTATCCTCTTTCCTCTCATTCTCTTTCCTATTTATAACTTAAGAATGGCGCTTCAACGAGAGGGAAATTGAGAGAGAGAGAGAGAGAGAGAGAGAGAGAGAGAGAGAGAGAGGGAGAGAGAGAGAGAGAGAGAGAGGAGAGAGAGAGAGAGAGAGAGAGAGAGAGAGAGAGAGAGAGAGAGAGAGAGAGACAGATAGACAGAGAGAATCCCAAACGATGTTTCGAGACAGTACACCGAGAAAAGACACCAAAGTATCAACGACGAGATGCAAAGCCCTCGTTCCTTGGACCTCATCGCGCGCGATCTTAATCAAATCCCAAGTCGATGTATATATATATATATATATTTTTGCGTCTCGCAGCCGAACTTACCGACGGAGTTACGGGCTTTTATCGCTGAGTGCTAAATCGCACCAGATGCTGGCGCGAACAGACGTCCCCTATTTTCTGAACCGGAAATCAGACCGGGTCATTGGCGCTCTGACCGGGCGAAAAGCGTCCTGTGAAAGACTTCGCTGAGAGGGAGAGAGAGAGAGAGAGAGAGAGAGAACAAATGAAAAAGAACTGCGGTTACTTTAATTCGATTCTTAACCCCTTCGTTGACATTGACGCAATACTGCGTCAAATAATTCCGTGCCCTGTGTGGCATTGACGCAATAGTGCGTAAACCTTTATTCCCCTATTTAAGCCTGCTCTAATTTGAAATCGGAGCCTCAAGCGAGTGTTTTTGGGCTTGCTGAATCCGAATTTGAAGTAAAAATTTGGACATTGAAACTGGCGGCGCCAATATGGCGGACAAAAATCAAAAACTTTGCTCGATGTAGATGAAAATTAGTACTCCGGGATTTTGAGGTCGCTTATTACGAATCTGAATTTTAAATTTGAAAATTCAAAACGGCGGCGCTAGAATGACGGACCGAAATTGAAAATTTTACTCGATTTAGATAAAAATTGGTACTCTGGGATTTTCGAGGTCGCTTATTACGAATCTGATCACAAAATTCAAAAAATTTTAATGGCGGATCTAATATGGCGGACGAAAGTGCAAAAAACAGCTCGATTTGGATCAATCTTGGTACTCGGGGGTTTTCGGAGACGCTGAGTGTGATGCTGGACTCAAAATGAAGGACTTCTTCATGATGAATTCAATAACATGGAGCATATTACAATAATTAGGTGGAAACATATGAAGCTTCAGTACCAAGTTTCATCTAAATCAATCTCTATTATTTGTATTTCCATTCGCCATATTTGTTCGTCATTGTGAATTCCTACATTTTGAGTTCGGATTCGTAATCAGTATCCTCAAAAACCCCAGAGTACAAGTTTTCAGGATAAAAAAAATGTCCTACCATTTTGGGCACTTTTTATCGAATTCTCTCTGCCAACGAAGGGGTTAATGGAATTTGACTCACACGGAACATCATCCTTTGGTTTCGTTATATCGAAGTCACGTTCCTTAAAATTTTCTTAAAATATATATATATATATTTTAAGAAAATTTTATATATATATGTTAGTACTATAAATATGGGGATACTTTTTCAAGAAAGAAATGTTTACAAAAGAGCAATTTTTACAAGCGCTTAGCAATTAGAGCATAATGTATATGATTACGTCGTTGTATTAAGGTTCCGGGTATCTATCGGAAGGGAATGGACAAGTTTTTGTTATGCCGAGGATTTTGTTATATCGAGGTTCGACTGTATGTAATAATGCATTGAAAATTATTAGAGACGTATTTTGGGATAAAGGGTGGATAAAGGGTTTTACAGAAGCAAACTATCCCTCAAAGAAGGGCGAGTCACCCCTTAATTTATTTTCTATACTGCAATAGTAAATTTTTTTTTCATTTTACATTAAAAGAATTCAGGTTTTTTTCTATTCAGATCAGTGGACTGCGTGTCGGTCAAATTACCCTGCGACACGTCTTTCTTTGAGGCGTGGTTTCCCCCCCTTAAAACCGTTTTTCCACCGATAGAAAAAAATACGTGTCTAAAAGTTTTCAGTCCTTCATCACATATATGAGTTTAAATAAAAAAAGAAGGCGGACACTTGTGTGATGTTCTTTAGCAATAAACGAGTGGAAGTAACGCATCTATTCGATTCAAACAAAAATCCGAGTGGATTTTTTTTACCTACTGAAGTACTGAAATGTTGCATCTGTTCGAATGAAACAAAGTGTTTTATTAGAGTTGGAAATTCAAGAAACGGTTTTTTTTAAATTATCGGCTGAGAAATGAATATTTGTTACTTTTTTTCAACTATGATAGACTTTTCTGGTGGAATTCAACAGCAATTTAATAGTTTGCTGGAATAATTACCGCAAGAAAGCACATTTTGTACATTTTAATACAATCTCTAACATGCTTTCGGGACCTGTTTACTCAAATTTCAAGTACAAATATTTTGGAAAATTATTTGAAACCTCCTTGTAGGAATTGTTCAGAAAAATTTGGATCTGTGTTCCAGATTATAGTCCGAATGGTTCATTAACGTATTGTAATATGACGAAAAAATTGAAATCAATTGTTCCCTGAACGTGTAGATATTTTCATATGTAAGGTCGATTCAGATTAATCTAACAGTCCCTAGATTCGAAAAAATAATATATGTTTTCAAAGTGTTGTTTAAAGCATTTTTTATGGTCGTCAGCTCTCTAACTACGGGAGACACTTAAACATTTTCGGATACGATAATTATGCATAAGTAAGGCATCACCCCAATTTCGATGGGAACATTTTTTTTCGCCATGAAGGCGTTGATTCAGTATAGTAAGTGATATTTCGTCGGGGGAGGCTGACATCGTCTATTCATTCCATAAATTATAAGGTTTTGAAGTTCCCGGAAACATGTGATAAGAAAAGACATTTTTCAACATTTCAACGCCTATATTAGGGGTGGAGTAGGGGGGGGTTCGTAGAAAAAGCCTCTCCGAATACAATACCGGAGAGAAATCGCCGTGGTCATCCCCTTATAGAAAGTTATGGGTTTTTGAAGTTCCCGGAAACACGTGATAAAATGGGGCATTTCAATTTAAAAAAAATTGTATTACCATGTGAAATGGAAATGAAAATTTGTGGTGTGGAAAATCACTCAATTTATACAAAAAAACCATAAAATAAAAACCCCAAATATTTATAACAAAAAAAGGCCAAAAGTTCTGTGATAAAGAAAATGGAATAGGGACGCAAATCATAGTTTGAAGGTGTTACAAAATCACGTCGTCATAAGTAGGGAAGTGAAGAATCCCAAGTGTCGCGGATTGGCGACAATAAACGCAAATAATTTGCCGTGCCGTTGCAACAGAAGATAGACAATAAAAAAGCAAAGAAAATAATAAAAAAAGGTGCAATTTCAAACAATCTTCCAGCACCAATGCTCAGTTTAGAAATGCACATTTGACTCCGAAAAAATGTTTGTGTTTGGGTTTGTTTGGGTATTAATCTTCAAGAACTAATACTAGGTTCATAAATGCAGATTTGGCTCCGCAAAAATGTTTGCAGCAATATAAGCGTCGAAATTTTCGAAAATGCCCTGTTTTATCACGTGTTTTCGGGAACTTCAAAGCTTATGCAATTAATAAAAAATGTCATTCTCCCTCGCCGGAGTATCATTAGTGGGGACCAAATACAGCAGTTTGTGCTAAAAAAAATGTTGACATTGAAATTGGGGTGATGCTCCACTTATGCATAATTACCTCGGGTACTTTTTGGTCAGAGACCGTCAAAAAGGAAGTACGACCAGCTGGCTCCCTTTTCCCTCACGCCGATCAACCGATATCCAAGGAAATTAATACAAATAACCTACCAAGACAGAAGTGAATGTCTCTTTTGCTGATCACTGCTGTGATTGGTGAATATCGCTGTCTTCTCACGACCTAAACCTGTCACATGATGAACGATTCAATTGCGACCCTAATTTTTTCGGAAACTACTCGGAGCCCCCCCCCCATTAATATCAAATGACCCTTGGGAGTATCGGCATCTTCGTAAAATGATCTGGAAAAAAGGCCCTTCTATTTATATTTCAAGAAAATTCATCCCCGTGAATATATAATAGTATAGAAGGTGACCGCAGGCCCCCTATTCCCATCCATTTGGAACCATTTATCCGCTTTTGAGGTTAGTTTTGATAGCGCACGAGGTCGTCCGCTGTCAAAACTAACGTCCAGTTTCTCATTCAATTTCCGCCCCCGGTCCGCCATTATTTCTCTGCGCCTTTGTGTTCCCAGGATTTTAGGTGGCTTGAACGCGTATACGCGAAGGAAGAATTAGGTCCGATGAAATATATGAAACTCATCACGCGGTGGAGCCTATTCGTCCTTGCGTTTGGGCTAACGGCCGTTTCCACTGCCTCGCAAAAGAGCACGCTTTTTCGTGTTCATTTTTTCTTTTCTCTTTTTTTGGCTGTGTGCACTTTTTTTCTTCGACCATTTCTATTTTTGTGCTTTCGGCGACGCAGAGGCCTGAGAGCATCTCGCGCACGTGTGTGTGCGCGCGTACGCCGTGCTCGTCTAACTCGGGCGGGTCTTACTGAAACGGACGATGCGTAACGATGCCACAGTAATTAAAAACGACCTTTTCAACCCCCTCGACGCTGTGCGACTTCGCTTTCGTGAATTCGACGCCGTGCGAAACCGTCCCAGGACGAAGAGAAAGAGAGAGAGAGGGGGGGGGGGAAGGCAGAAATCGCAGAAAGCGTTTTTAATTGAAAAAATTTCCGAGCCAACTTTTTTTGTTCAGGAGGGAGAAAACGGGTAAGCGAACTCCTCGTTCAATTAAAAAACAATACCGAGACCGGAGCCGCGAGGGGAACTAGGCGCGCCGAGATTTATCATTTTTATCGTTATTTTCGATAAGTTATGTGTCGAACTTCGGCAGCTGCCAATTCGCACTTTTGTGTAACGGCCCCCTCTTTTCGAAACTAATCGTTGTGTTGACAATTTCGAGCACTTATCCGACGCGGATTCTGTTTATTTGGAGCACCATTACGGGTGACAATTTGATTTGTTTTTTCCTCCAATGACCAGTCCAGGTTATCGTCACAATTGCCCGTGGCAATGGCTGATAAAACGAAAACTATGTTCCGATCAGTTCCATAAAATATAAACGTAAAAAAGTTTTTTTGAAGAAACTTCTATTTAACAGGTACTGTACTGAGAAGTAAAAGAATAATATTCAGTAACATTGAAAATCGAAACAGTATAACTAGGAAAAAGTCCCTTCCTTGGTCAATCATCATCGGGGCAAGGACTTAAGGCCACAGTAACGGGTATAATATCATGTGCGAATTTAACCATTTTTTTTCGTATGAAAAAGTGATTAACTCATAAAATTAATTACACATCTATTTAGTATGAATATCAAGCGCTGGTGGAATTTTTTTTTTCGATGTACAAAATGGCCGACTACTAATATTTTCGTTTTTTATCTTTTTTAGACGCTCCGCGGCATGACATTTAGCATCCACAATTTTTTACCTAGAACAAAAAACAAAAATTCTCGTCAATCTACATTAGCATACCTAAAGAAGTACGTACGGAATTTAATAAATATTGTTTTATTCAAAAGTTGTAGGTATTTGCACTTAAGAAATGAATTTTCAGTGAAAAATTTCGTTATAACTGCTTATAAACTGCTCAAAAAATGAAAAGTTTTCGATTAATCAGAAATTCCGTAGGTACTTCTCTGCGAAATGCAATTAGGAACACAACTTTTAAATTTGAAGTGGATAGAGTGAAATTTGTTGAAGTTATTGGTCACGCCAATTGGAAAAAAGCTGTTTCGAGAAGTTTCGAGGAGTCGGACATATTTTACATCGGAAAAAAAAATTTCTTACATCTTGATATTCATATTAAATGGATGTGTAATTAATTTTATGACTGAATCACTATTTCATACGAAAAAAAATGGTTAAACTCGCACATGATTTTATACCCGTTACTGTGGTCTAAAACCTTAAAAAGGTACATAGACGGAGATATTTTAAAAATATGAAATATAAATTTTAAAAGCCTGAGGCTTTTTTCCAGAAATTTTAAAGTAGTATAGTTCTTGTGACGTTTGAGGCCTCAAGCTTTCAAAGTTTATCCTTCATTTTTTGAGAATATCTACGTTTATGTACCTTTTGAGAACTTGCGCCTATGGTGAGTGACCACGGAAGGGACTGTTTGGTAGTTATATTTTTTCATTTTCAATTTTACTCAACATTATTTTTTTCCTTATTCGTACAGTACATTTCAAACAAAAACTTATTTTTTAAAAGTGTTTTACGATTTTTTTTACACTTTTAAGTATTAGAATTTGTTTATTTATTTGCCATGCCAGCTCATGCCATTCAGACATCCACGTAATCAAAAACCTTGCCTTAGGTTATAAAGATTTCGCGAGAAACTTCATAATAGTATAAATATAAATAGTGCTTAAGTCATCAAAGTTAATGAGCCTAACCTCGATTGTCCTACCATTCGCCATTCGGAAAATTCAGTTCCCGTCTCCCGCCGCCGTTATCAGACTCTCGTTATAATGTGTAGTGTAAAGTGCTCATGATAACAAAACAAATGAGCACAAACTCGACCGTCCTAGTATGTGCCAATGAGGCAATGTGCCATTGCCCACCTCCCACCTCCATCATCAGGCCAGCTCCATGCTACCATATTATTGCATTGTCACCGAAGTTGCACAGGTATGCCAAATTTCAGCTCAACCAGATGGCAGCAAGTGCTTGAAAAATCGATTACAAATTTCCACCCAGAAAGACAGACGTACGAACAAGTCAAGCTAATTAAAAGCTTGTCAATATAAATTGATACCTGCAATGTCACAAGGTCCAAATCCAGATTCAGAAAGACCTGAGCCTGCGAAAAGGAAAGGATGATTTCGGAAATTTCTTCCTTCTCACTTCGCTGGGATATTTTGCCTGCACTTTTTTCGACGGTATTACTTATTTTTTTCTTCTATAATATAACAAAAATTTTTTTTCGTAAAGAGACCCACGGAAAATAAAATAATAAATGAAATCGCAATTTTTAGGCTATGTAATTTGTGACGTATGAAAAAGAATAACGCGAGTAGTGGATACAGTGAAAAAAGATCAGACATTCCTCGTATCGATCGTCCCGCAACGACGAGAACGCGCCGAGCATTCTGGTTTACCGCGTGCGACAGTAGACACCAGATTGAGATCGTGTTTCCGACATGGGGAAACTGAGACATTGCTTCCCAGGCTCACCCTGAGAAAAGAATGATAGGCTTACGAGCTCACATTCCTCAATTAGGACATTCTCTCCATTCTCTCTCCGTTCTTTCTCTCTCCCTCTTTTTCTCGTTTGCTCGTCGTCGTTCTCATTCCTTTTCAACCCAACTTTTCATTGTGCGCGAGATTGCAAACTGGCATCGATATAATTAGAAGATTGCCGATAGTGGATATGCGAGATTGTAATTTCAATCCATTGGTCTCCATAATGTCGAAGAGCCCTTATCCGTCATCAGTTCCGTAGCAAAATTGGCTTGTCGCTGTTAGAAAAATGTCAATATAGACTGAGGTCGAGACTGACGGCCTGACACTGGATAGCTAACTATACAGAATGCTAGACTGATAATGTATGTGAATTTATCATGTTGAAGTTCGCATCGTTGGAAGGCAACGAAAGTTAACTTTTTATCACCAAAAATAAAATTAAGGAAGCAGTCTTGAAACGAATGATAGAATTTTATTCTATGTATCCACCATCGGATTCTAAATAGAATCCAACTCTGTCTATTTAGAATCCGATGGTGGATACATAGAATAAACGCTGAGGCTAACCGTCCGGTTGTACAACGCACCAAACAAACAATCCCAACGACACAAACCCAAACAAATCAACCCAAACCCAAACATACAAACCCAAACAAACCACCCCAAAAAACAAACCCCAACGCAAATAAACAAACCCAAAAACGCCAAACCCAAACAAAACCAACCAATCGAAGCCAAACAACACAAACCCAAACAACACCAACCCAAACAAAACGAATCAACCCAAACCAAACAAATCCAAACACAACTAACCAACCCAAACTCAAACACAACCAACAAACCCAAACCCAAACAAAGATTTTTTTTCGGATGACTACGTGTAAATTACTCTTCCGGATAGTTTGTTTAACAATTTAACACAATCTATCCGGACAATTGTTTATATGTTTTTCGTCCGGATACTAACTTACACGAATCACAATAATATGCCTACATATAATACGCCTACTGGAAATACGGCGTAAATTGAGCTGCTATCCGGACGACTAACAAACGCTTATTCGTCTGATAAACAGGCGGGGAGACATTCGGTAGAATAAAACTAATCATTCATTTCAAGACTGCTTTTTTTTATTTTAGTTTTTGGTGTATCCACCATCGGATGCTAAGAAGAATCGGATTCTATTTAGAATCCGAATGTATCCACCATTCGGATTCGAAATAGAATCTGAATGGTGGATACATGAAATAATATTAACCATTCCTTTCAAGACTGCCTTTTTAATATTATTTTTGGTGTATCCACCATTCGAATTCCATTTAGAAAATAAAATTATAAATAAAATACATAAAATAAAATTAATTATTCATTTTAAGACTGCTTTAGTACTTTATTTTTGCTGATAAAACGCGAAGACTTTCTTGTCAACCTAATACATATAGCTATACATGTAGCTTGCTGGCGAATGATGATTTTTACCGCGGACGAACACGGGCCTGCGGCCCTCTTTTACAGGTGCCAAACTTTTATCCCCCTATTCTAGGTGATTCAAAGCATCTCTCGAGCGAAAAAAAAAGATTTTTTTTTAAATCCAATAGTGGTGTTACCCCTTAAACCAAGAGCGTTTCGAATCTTTCCAATTGGAAATTGACAAAGAATCATTGAAGTGCCAGTTGAACTATGATTTAATGAGAATAGCCGGAGCGTCCCCTCCGTTCATCGTCCATATACTCATGCCACAGAGAAACCACGTTACCAAAATCCGTCCCTCCTTGCGCGGCCATGCCATTTTGCGCTATCGAGGTTCCATATAGTTCCCCCGAACTCCGTCACTGACAGGAATTTATGGCTCGTGTTTACAACGCGCCACGCGGTAGTTTCCCCTCCGTGTTCCTCTCTGCACCGGCCGTTTGGCGCAGTACAGGACGTAGACAAAATAATTAACGTGATCTCGCACGAGAGGCTGGTGCGCCAATTTTCCACCTTTTTTTAATCCTTGTCTCTCTCTCTCTCTCTCTCCCTCCATTTCTCCCTCTGCAGTCACGTTTTCAGCCCTTATGTGCAATCGAACGTGCGGGGCTGGACCTATAGTGTATTATACACACGGAACGAATGCTGCAGAGATTAATAAGCGGGAGGACACGAACGGCGAACCTGTGGCGGTCGAGATCGATGGGTTGTCCATACCGTTGAGGGAACGAGTGAGCGGATTATCTCGTGTCACTTCTGCCGGCAGTGAAAGCGGCTGGACCGGAGTTATCGCCCGTGGCGTACAGAGGGAAAGAGGCACGGAGAGGGAAAGTGAAATACCGAGGAAAAGAGGAAGGGGAAGCGGAGGATGTAGACGCAGGATGCACGGAGTGGAAAAATAAAAAAGGAGATGAGAGGGCGAAGTGTAAAAGAACGGGGAGAGTAAAGGAGCAGCGTAGACGAAGAAAAGCAGTGAATGGAGGAGAGACGAGAGAGACAGGCAAAATAAGGGATGGAGAGATTGCCGAAAAGACAGCGAGTAATAAACGGAGGAGGGAAGAATCGAGGCTGAGAGAGGGTTGGAGGGAGGAAGACGAGGAGAGATTTAATTGACAGGAGAGAAAGGAAGGAGGAGAAAAAGCTCAGAGGGTGCAAGCGTGGCGAGAGACAAGAGAAAAGCTGGGATTTGGAGAGACAGTGGGAAGGACAGTCTGATAGATTCATAAAGGGTGTCTCAAAATTACCTGACATTTTAAGTTGCAGGCCATTTTTTGTGTGGTGAACATAGAGTACTAATCTTCGACAACTGGCATCAGGAAGTATTGAGGTTTAGTCATGGAGAATTACACGATCGAGCAACGCATGGAAATTGTTATTTGCTGCATTGTTACTCCATAGTTAATGCAGACGAAGTTTGGCCACCAAGATCGTGCGATTTGAAGCCATTGGACCTCTTTCTTTGGGCTTTTCTGAAAGGAAAAGTGTATGCCAATGATCCACAGACCATTCCGGAGCTCAAGGAAGCAATTGGACGCACCACCAATGAAATTAGTCCGCAATTCTGCCAAAATGTCATTGAAAATTTCGTCGAAAGAGTGAACGTTTGCAAACAGGGACGAGGCGGCCATTTATCGAATATCGTGTTCCACACATAACCTCCAATGTTTGCACCTTATATTACCATAAAAACATTCGTACTTTTCAAATAAATTATACGTTTAATTGATAAATAAAAATGACAGGTTATTTTGAGACACCCTGTAGACAGATCGAGGGGTGCGACGAGGTGAGAGCTCACCGAGTACACGAGGCCGCAAATTTGTCGCCCCACACGTAACATCACGTCCCTCCTGTTCCCTCCCGAGCCCTACCCGCCTCTCACTCCTCACTATGGCTAATGTTGCATGGCACGATGATCGTTCGTCCTGCCACAGATTAAAAGCTGCATTAGGCATCCCCGTTAAGCTCTCCGTAACGGCGGTATACCTAGCCACCCCCGTACTCTACCCCCCGCACGGCTGCATGGCAATGAGAGCCGCGAGGGTACGGGGCAAAAATGCAATTTGCGGATGACCTCGTTCATCCCACATGTTGGCCACGGTGCACTACGCCGGTCTCTCTCTCTCTCTCTCTCTCTCTCTCTCTCTCTCTCTATTCATTCTGAAATCACCGAGACCGGAAATTCGTCTCATCTGTGCGGCCCTTCCCTACCCGCTCCCTTTGGCTCTCCACGCAGGGAGCTGGGCGAAGGGAGAGAGCCGAAATAGACACATGCAGAATGGCCCTTTTGTAATGTCAAGTAGCAGCTGACAGATCGTGAGAGAAAAAGATCAGCGAACCGAAAGACCTACTATTTCAAGCGCATTTGATGATTATTGATGAACGATAATAATATTTGATAATGGGTAAAAACTTGATATACAACGTGTATCAATTGATGCACGTGTATTGCATGATGCACAACGTGTATTACTGCCTATTGGATATTTCCGGAACTTTGCTGTAGTGAGAGATGAAACTCGATATGGAGAGGATGAAAGGGTTCTTATTGGGGAGGGTTTTCATTGAGGGATAAAGGATCAGACGTAGAGCACGTAGTCCACAGTGTGGAAACTAATCGACGGTTAAGCCGGGACTAAATAAAGCTCGAGGTTGCTAACAAACACACAGAAATGTACACAAGCTTCGAAGGCTTGCGTCACTGCTCGACGAAAGAGAGCGCGAGGGGGAGGACAGGAGGATAGGGAAGAGAGTAGGAAAGATGGAGAGGGAGTGCTCGCACTCTGAAACTTCTACTCAGATTCAAGCAATCAATTCTCGGTTGTTAAGACCCTAGAAAGCTTGATACCGGGGGAAGGAAATTAAGAGGGCAGATTGAGGTGAGGAAAACATTTGCTGATGTTCATGATTTTCTTTTAAAGGAATGATTTGTTCGCCATTTTTAAGATTTAGCGTATGTTTTATTTCTACTTTTGCCTGTCACATGTTATTTTTTTTTTTATTAATCTTTTTAATCGGCGGAGGTATGGCACGGTCTTCGAAACTGCACTTTCACAACTGGATTAACGTATAGCTAAACAGCGAATCGACAGATTAAATTTGAGATCGATCTTCATATCCTTATTGCATAAACCATAAGCCTAAATGTTTTAGAACATCTTTGAAAATCTACAGATATTAAACAAAGTGCAACTATTTCATGGCATTAAAAATGTAATCAGACTTTTCGGGTAATAAAAAAAGGTGCGAGAAAACAATCAGTTGATTTGTACTATTTTTCAAAGAATATTGATGCAACAAACTAAAATAATTAAAAAATTAATAACATGATTAGAATTTGGTAAGGAGAGAGAATTTTAAGCCATTACAGGCATTTAGCATGTCGCAGCTTCCCCACTATAATAAAGGGTGGCTCAAAATGGCCTGATATTTTAACTTGCGCGCCATTTTTTTCTGGCGAACATGGAGTATTAATCCTTGACAACTGGCATCAGGGAGTTTTGAGGTTTCGTTATGAAAAATTACACGATCGAGCAACGCATAGAAATTGTTATTTGCTGCAATGTTACTGCATAGTTATTGCAGACGAAATTTCTCGGTCCTGTTATCTCGCGCCACGGCGATCTCAATTGGCCAACAAGATCGTGCGATTTGATGTCATTGGACTTCTTTCTTTGGGCTTTCTGAAAGGAAAAGTGTATGCCCATGATCCACAGACCATTCCGGAGCTCAAGGAAGTAATTGGACGCACCATTAATTTCGTCAAAAGAGTGAACGTTTGCAAACAGAGACGAGGCGGCCATTTATCGGATATTGTGTGCCACACATAACCTCCATATTTGTATCTTATATTCAAATAAAAATATTCGTACCTTCCAAACAAATAATACGTTTTATTAATCAATTGAAATGTCAGGTTATTTTGAGACACCCTGTACAACCCCACAGTGGCAGTTGAGTGGGGGTAGCATTCTCAGTACTCATAACTCCGACCCGTATACCCAGCCTACCTCAACAAACATACACCGGGTGTCCCAGAACTGAATGCGTTGCCTGAAATGGGGAGTTGGGGGTGAAATTTTGGGTCGATTGATATAAGCATGTGCGGGCCTCGGATCAACCCCTGAATTATTATTAATTTTTGTAAGGCGGGCCAATCAGGTGCGCCCGATGAGCCGGTGTGGGTCAGTGCCTGGTGGGAGCACCGTCCCTATACGCCGGCTCATCGGGCGCACCTGATTGGCCCGCCTTTAAAAATGAATAATAATTCAAGGGTTGATCTGAGACCCACACATGCTTACATTAATCGATTGAGAATTTCACCCCCAACCCCTCATTTCAGGAAACACATTTAATTACGTGTCACTACGTGTCACACGGTCTGACGACATCCGCCGCAACCCGTTTAGAAGCCTGTGCCATACCTTCGCCATTTGGAGAACTTAATAAAAAAAACCATGTAATAGCCAAACGTAGTAATAAAACATACCCTAAGGCTCCGAAATGGTGAAGAAGTCTTTGCTTAAAAAAATCATGGAAATCAGAAATTTTTTCTCGCCTGAAGGTACCCCCCTCGCCCCTTAGTAAGGTTATTACGAATGTTTCGGTAGCCCGGTTCCAACACCTACCGGATACCGATACACCCCGTCACAAACGCATCTTTTTAATTCTTCATCCGGCTATATTATTCTGATTAAATCGCGAGAAAAATACTGATATGAAATTACAGAGGCACCCTCAGGTATACATGAGGGAGTGAGGAGAGGATTGGAACTCGACATAACTGTGACTCGGGTTACTATTACCTCTCTCTCCCTCTCCCTCCCCCCCGCCACTTTCTCTTTTTCTCTTCTCTTTTTATTGCAGCCCTAGTTAATCCAAGGCAACTGGACACTTTCCAAAAGGCTATAAAACGTAGAACGAAAATTAGAATGTGGACCACGTTCCAAGGTGAAAATATTTGGATACCTTAGGAAAGATGAGGTTGAGGATACACTGAAAAAAAAATCGTACATCCATCCAAAATTCAGTTGGTTTAACAAAATGTATCTTTAAATACGTTCAACTTGATTTTTGATTGGCATAAGAAAACAGTATAGTTGGTGGTAAAACAGTACAGTGGTGTGAACTGTAGCTTATTTAGCATGTCTGATCAACTGTTAGAACAACAAAATTTCGAGACAACAAAATGCATTTTGCACATTCAACGATTGCTTTCGCTCAGTGTATGAAAAATAATTTGCAGGATTGTATTCCATTCGAAAAAAAATATCCGAGTCGTGAAAAATTCTGTATACTCGTCAAATCACTGTACAAAATTTATTTACTTTACGTAACGGTTATATTTGATCTCATGATTTCTAATGAGCAGCCGATCGGTTAACTTCTTCTTTTTCGATAAGCATTATTAAGCGCAAAGACCTTTTTTACAGGATGTCGATTGATGGGGTGATCTATTCTTGTCGCTCAGCTCGGCCCCGCACACCAATCTGTACGTGATTTAAAATGTCGTCGCCTGTGCCCTTCCCCCTAATTTTTCTCATCGGATAGTTGATAATATGCGCACTATCAATAGAAGTGACACTTTTTTCTACAAAAGAACTAATGAACGGATTTGTCAATCAAGCGAATTGCAAATTATGGTAATTGGCCATTTATTTATGAAAAACCTGATTAACAAGTCTTAAATTAATAAGTCGTAAAAAAATTACGATAATACACACGGCGAAAAAGAACATAATTTTTAATATGGCGTTTTTGGTTCGAAATAATATCATTTACGCCAGTACCACGGTCCATTGGGCCAAACATTATGGACGATGTAGTTATGTATGAGATAGTATTAGTAAACAATAATTCATAATTATAAATAATAAACATAAGTTCATATAATATTATAATATACATAAGTTTACAGGTTGACAATATGGCCTGACAGTAAATGTTATTCAGTATATAGAGTAATACATTATACGATATGTTATTGTTTCGTTAAGGGGAGACACCACTGTGACCGCTGAAAAAACCAGATTTTTCGCATTTCCTCAAAATATACATATTGAAAAATATGTGAACAAATGTTGAACTTAAAATATTGAAAATCCACCCAATTACGGAGGATTTCAATCGCTTTTTTCTCGGAACGACTTTTTTCGAACTAGCAGGCTGATAACTCTATTATTGTCCGATTTTATATTTAAATATGACAAAACTTCCTTATTTGCAGTAACAATCGTTATACGTAGCCGTTCTTTTATTCGGTATTTTTTAAGCCCTCGAATGTGACTAAAAATTTCGCTCAATTACACGTTTCTTTTTAACGGCTACGTACAACGAGGACTAGATTTATATAGATTATAAAAAACACTTTGTTTTTCAGACCAACCATTCTCAAATCATCGATCCGGCCGTTGGACCACATTTTTAACACAAAGGCTCTATTATACCTCAATAAGGTTTTTAATATTCAGTTTTTTCAAATGAAAATTTACATGAAATAACTTCACGGTATGTTTAATCGAACACCTTTTTTTCCAATCCAAAATAAATAACCTATTAGACCAAAAAATCGGAAAAAAACTATCTGTTTTCGGCCCCCACGGTGTCTTTACTTGATATTACACAATAATATATATATATATATATATATATATATATATATATATATATATATATATATATATATATATAAATTTATATATATAATATATGAAAAATATGTTATATATAAATTTAATGTAAAAATATGCATCTTATAGTATACATATATGTAGACGAATAATCTACATATAATATATATTTTTCTAGCAATCTCCAATAAAATAATAACAAACGGGCGCACCTTTCGCAATTGATTCGTCATCCCTACAATCTATACTGACACTAACAGAATTACCTCTTATCGCGAACCCATGCAAAATCAGTTATAGCAGCAAAAACCTCAATGCATCATTCCGTGAATGAGTACACTTTAACCATTCCACAATGAACGCCAAACACCACAAGCTGGAAACACAGCGCTGCTCGCGAAATTACAACATCGGTGGACCGCGAAAATCCGCACAACAACAATTTCCTAAAATATCATTTTTCGTTTCTCAGCCGAGGTATTTGTTCGTGAATATTGGCATGTTATTCACGATCATACAATCACGATTAATCATGAATTTATCGTACGGTCGGTTAGTCAGTTATTTTCGCCTTTTTTTCGTCCGCAGTGTGGCAGGGGTGGGATTGGGGTAGCTACTCCGTAAATTGCATATGAAATTCACGTGAGGATGGCGAGGCTGCGATAATAATAAATTGCGAGATTCGAGGAGGAGGAAGCCCACACTCGAATCCGCAATGTGTAAGCTTTCCACCAGCAGATAGACACAGACAGAGAGATAGGGGTAGAGCGATCATATTCCGGAATGTATGCTAGCGCGAGGAGGGTGGAGGGGGGGGGGGGGTGCTGAATGTACAGGAAGGATCGATGGCGCGCAATCAATCATGCAAATTGGCGATTCGCGACAAAATCTCGCAATCCCGTTTAGGATTCCGTATGGTAATGCCGTTAATGCGCGACACGCAAGCGATAAACCCCAACACACACCGAACCTCATCCGAACCCCCTCTTATCGGTATCATCCCTTTACACCCGCCGGCTGCTCTCGCCCCTCGCTCTATCGCGATGAAGATCCACGCGAGAGAGAGAGAGAGAGGGAGAGAAATTCTTCACCCCCCACCCTCCTGTCGATCGCCAAAACGCGAGATCCGAAAATGTACAAAACCACCCCCGAATCCTCACCCTGACACGCCCCACGTTTCCTCTTCCCCGTTCATCCAGCTTCGATTGTTTATTAACAATTATCTCGCACTGGTCTGGCGTGCCAGCACGTGACGCGAGCCCTCGGAGGCACCCGGCCCCGCGGGGACACGACGGCGGGGGTTGCAGCGGGAGGGTGGAGGGGGAATCATGTGCTACGCGTGGAAACATCGGGCGAAGAGTGTTTATGAAGCCGCGGTCAAGTTGCCCATACGTTCGCACGTGGCGTTCTCCCTCACTTCCGTTACACACATATTTTACAATGCTAAACCCACCCCTGCCAACGAGCCCATCCTGACTGATGATGAGGTCGTCGACAGTGAATGATGATTGCGGATCTCCCGCCGAAAGTGCAGACCGGAGGAAACATCACCAGGGAATACCGTCGAAATGACAAACCGATCGAAAGCTTTTTTTTCATATTTGCGTGTCACTTTTTTTTTCACTTCGTTTCGTTCAATTGACGGATAATCGAAAAGTACTCTGACGTTTTTTTGGACCTTTTTATTCACAAATACCGAGCCAAATTTTCCAGGAACACTTCCGGATTTGAGATTTTTTTTTCACCGAGGGGGTGGAACGCGTTTTATCGTTGGAATTTTCATTCGTGGGAACTCTGAAACCGAAAAATAAATTATTATGCAGTCGAGGTAAACTGGAGAGACTGTGTGTATACGGGGGCAGGGGGGGGGGTTGGATGTAGAAGGGTGCATGCAGGGTGTACATCGCGGATAGAGAGTCGAGATGAATAATAGTGGAACGAGTAGCGTTGGCAACGAGCTCCATCACTTTCCCGTCGACGTTGCGAGTGATGCAGCGGCAGCTCCGCACCAAAGGGTAGTATAGATATAGGACAGTCCACGTTTATCGATATATATATATATATATATATATATATATATATATATATATATATATATATATATATATCGATATATATATTATAAATGTGAACCGTATTATAGATGTGTGCGTCTATACAAATATACACACGTACACATTTATATATAAGTATGTACACGTGTGTGCGTGGGTGGGTGGTGCTATAGCACTGCTGCTCGTGACGCTCAACCCGCCACCCCTGGGGTATTAAATCACTGCCGACTCAGGCCGCTCGCGGAACTCGCGAATACGTTCATGCTGTGTACCGGAATAGGAGAGAGAGAGATGAGAGAGAGAGAGAGAAGAGGAAGCGCTGCTGCTTCGTCTATACAACCCCCTGGGCCATCGTCGACCATTCGCGGGAGATTTTCTATGCACTCGAGCGACGTAACGTTAGTAATAAAATTCAATGTTTCGCATATACGACAGAGGCATTACAATTCACGTAAAACGATCGTACGGTCCTCTACGAGATGGAAACTCGTTGTCAGCCGTGAGATGTCGAAAATTTAATGAATTTTGCAAATTGCCTGAGTTATTCATTCCTCGAAATATTGAATTTGTTCGAATGTTACAGGGGAAAGGAAAGATTCTTTCAGGGATAGAGAACATTTGACTGGTGATGTCAAATGGGAACGATAATGGAACTTTATTCGTTCGCCTGCTTGTGTGTAGGGAGGAAGGGTTTCGATATCGATATCCGAAATATGATAGTGAATCAGCAGATTTTTAGGTGCGAGGAGAGGCTTGAGAAGCAATTGCTTTAGATCGCAAAAAGCTACGAAGTTAGAGAAACCGCAAATAAAGTGGATGCAACTTGGAAAAAATCCTCGCTTAGTCGCGAAGCGAAGGTTCGGTTTGATTCGGAGACTGGCAAGGAACATCAGTGTCCACCTTCGATTTTGGTGAAGTTCATATATGGGATAGAGCACTGAAAACTTTTAGACACGGAATTTTTTTTTTTGGCGGCGGAAAAACGATTTTGAGGGGGAAACCACCCCTCGAAGGCGTTTCGAGGGGTGGTTTTGCAGTTTCTTCCACAAGCAGCCCACCGATCCAAATGAAACAAAAGCCAACATTTTTCTATAATGTAAAGCGACACAAATCCGCTATAGTGGTATTGAAATGAAAGCGATGGCTGACACGCCTTCCTTTAAGGGGTGTTTCGCCCCTTAAAACCGTTTTCCACAAATGGAAAAAAAAATACGTGTTTTATGGTTCTAAATACTTTATCACATTTATGAGTTTCAACAAAATCGAAGGCGGACACTTAAGGGGGGAGATACGTTTAGGCGAGGAAAAAATTTGCTGATTTTCATGATTTCTTTTTGAAGTGCACAAATGTTGGAAGTAATGCAGAATAATGCAGAAATGCAGAAATGTTGGAAATAAAAAAAGTATTTTTTTATTGCTAAATGTAGCCACTTTTTTCGGAACATTCAATCTTTTTGTTTTAAAGCATACCGTGTCATCACACGGTATGCTTTAAAACAAAAAGATTGAATGTTCCGAAAAAATGGCTACATTTAGTAATAAAAAAATACTTCTTTTATTGGGAAATAAATGACTGATATCAAATTTCATCAGAATCGCTTGATTATATGTTCAGCCATACGTTATGCCTGTTATGAAAATCCAGTTTAGAAGATTGATAAAAATTTCAAACAACACGTAACAGCTCAAAGTAGTAATAAAACACACCCTAAGTCTAAAAAGTAGTGAAGAAATATTTCCTTAAAAAAAAACAGCATGAAAATCAGCAAATTATAATCCTCCTCAAGTGATGTTTCTAATGAAGTTGAGGCAGTTGGCGGGTAACGGTGTCGAATAAACACCCCTCGGCCTCTTTCGACTTTCATCCCCCTTGTCCAACGGGGTTTCAACATCGGCATCGAAACACAGCAATTTGTTGGCGCCTCGGGCGTACCCTGGGCAGTGAGTTCGAATGCATATAAATACACGCTACCCTTGTCATCCGAAAAACCGGTAACGCCATCCCCCTGTCCCGCTCACACGGTTCCCCGCCGAATTGAACGAAATTCAATCGAATTAATTATCGCGCGTTGTTAATTACCGAATTCGGCCAATAAAACGCGAGCTGCGTCTACGAGCGATGTTTCGAGGGGGAGAGAGAGGGAGGGAGGGAGCGCGAAAGAGAAAGAGAGACAGAGCGAGACTGGAGAGGAGCCGAGCGTGAGAATCAATGAGAGGGAGGCGTGGAAGGACGGAAGTGTACAATTACGTGTTTCAGGGGACAGGGGAGGGATGAAATAGCATTTGAACGATTGTGGCTGTGCAAAATGTTCGAAACATTGAATTTCAATTGCATTTCCTTCGACACACACGTGGGAATGGAGTAAATCTTTTTTTTTCCGCTGCCGAATGGAAATGTGGTGTGGAAAAAACGAGATAGATTCGTGATTTCTGTTTACCTGTGGAAGAAGTCGTAGTTGGTTGGCCACTTGGGTAGAGAGAAATTGCGCTCAAAAAAACCTTTTTTTTCTTTTTTGGACTCACCTGAAACATAAACGTCGTACGATTCGGTTAGAATATTCAGAAAAATTTGATAACAATTAAATACATTGAAAGAAAGGTTGGGATAGTAATTTGCCAATTTAGTAATAAAAACCAGCAATGCTCATACTTATTCACTAAGTTTTTAAATATCGATCGAGAAGTATTCAAAGACGTCTGTTGTGAAGTATAATGACTATGGGTTTTCATCGAAAACCATATTTTTGTCATGTCACATTGAAATATCAAGAAGAATATACTATGAAAATCTCATCCACTATCAATGGGCTCGTCCTTACTACGCATGGATACTGGTTTTTCGATAATAAAGAAAAACTGGAATATCGGACCGAAAATCCGATATTAACAAACCGATATCGGACTCGAATAATACCGGTATTTCGACATCAAAGTTAAGGGGTCGTCTCACTTTAGACGCTAAAAAAGGCTGTGTTCATGAATTTTTTGATAGTTTTATATTATAGATATTGATATAAAACTTGTTACACTTAATTCCTTCGAAATAGATTAAACATTTTTTTTATGTATTTATGTAACCCAAACAGACTTTAAATGCGTTTTTCCTGAAACAACGTTTTTCGACGGCTTGTTGATCAAATCTTCCAAACTTCTGAACCGATCCTAATGAAACTTCAACAACATATTCGCTATAATTATAGCTATAGCGCATTTTAAGGATTTAAAAAAATTTTGATATTCACTATATTTTTTGCAAAAAACGGTCAAGAAAACACGTTGTTTGTGTTTTATCGAAAAATGTTCGCCATTTTGTTATTTTTGCATATATGAAAAATCGTATTATATGCGCTATAGCCATTCACATGCCGAACCTAAAACCGTTCGTTTTTTTTTTGTTTCGGATAGTCCATCTCCCAGATTCCATCAATAGCGCAGCCCTACAAATTTTTTAGCACATTTTTGATCTCCCATTTCCGTCTATAATTAGTGACTTAGATGGATACACTTTTTAAAATGTATCTCGGAATTGTATTTACGGAGTGCAACAACTTTTATATCAATATTCATAGTATAAACCAATCAAACCGACAGAGGTAGGCGCGCGGTCGGTGTGCGGGCTCGGCGGTCACTGAAGTTAAGCAGCATTGGAGGCTGCCAATACTTGGAGCGGTGACCGCTTGCCCGTGCACTCGTTTGCGCGTCAACCTTTGAGCGGGAGGCAGTTTGTCTGAGTTTCTGATGTTTAATACAACTGAAACTCAGCCAAATATAGCCGCCTGTATCGGCCCAGGTTTTCCGCAGTTTCCCTGGGCCCTCGTGCAAATGCGATACAGTAGTGCATTAGGAAAGAGTGGCTGCGGTCAACACTCTGCGGGGGAACTCTGGAAGGAATGTAGGGAGCTCTGGAAGGATTGTGAATGTCGGAAGGAATGGAAGGAATAAAAAGGAGGGGATGGTAAAAAGGGGAAGGCCCCGTACCTCTGAGGAATACATAATAATAATTAAAAAAAAAATAGTATAAACCAATTAAAAAATTCATGAAAACACCCGTTTTAACGTCTAAAGTGACAAGACCCCTTAAAAAGATAAAAATATCATTGCATTTATTATCATTTCCATTTAAGTTCCATTCACGTGTTTTTTGCGTTTAACAGCCTTAAAATATTATTACCTACTGTCATTATTTCAACGATGTCGACCCCGTTAATGAAAGTGACAATGCTGTTGCCTGCATGGGACAAGCTATGCCGTTTGTTTGCATTCTGGTAGCTATTACTAAGTTGACTGGCATAAAACGTCCTAATTGTCATTTTACTTGTATAATATTAATTTGTCTTCCATAAAATTACCTATTTTTTGTTAATTTATGTTATGTTGTGTTGAATTCATTTAAGAACATAGCAGAGTATGCTTATAAATGTATAATAAATGATGATCTTAAGAGAGATCACAGAGACTGTGATTTTTAAGTATACGTTGACACACTCGGTCAGATTTACCCAGACGAAT
Source organism: Ophion costatus (assembly GCA_951751655.1). Classification (NCBI taxonomy): domain Eukaryota; kingdom Metazoa; phylum Arthropoda; class Insecta; order Hymenoptera; family Ichneumonidae; genus Ophion; species Ophion costatus. Next base: position 42,225,875 of record OX632356.1, read on the forward strand.
TCGAAACAAAATCCTCACCCTCGCAAAGTTTTAAATAATTCTTTACATCCAATGATTTTGATATTTTCCAAATTTTAATTATGCAGACATATTAAAAAAATATTTGAAGTTCTTCCTGATTTCTTTGACTAAAAACCGACCGAAGGATTGTTAATGGCAGGTGAATGAAGTACTATTAGTGTCAAATTGACCCAGTATGTCAAAATCATAGTCAAATATAATATAAGTGTATCAATGAAGGGCTAATAAGTACCATATTTTTTAATCAAGGCTTCACAGAAATATCGGAAAATATCTAAATATCGGTATTCCGGTATTAAAAATTGATAATATCGAAATAATACCGAAATTCGGAGAAAAAAAACTCCCATAGTCCAAGCTCCAGTCCTTACGAATCTATAAAGCTCCCCAAAAAAATAGATCTTCAATCAACCCCAATTCTCAATCAAGAATCAATTCGTTACGACGCCTCAGTATTTATTCACTTTTAGAAGTTTTCGATTGAAAAATAAGAAGCGACCAATAAAATTAATGTTTATTCGAAGTTGAACGTGAAAGTGAGAAAAACTTTGCATTGGCAGAAGGCACGAGGTAAGAACCTTGCAGTGACTTCCCGTGGGTGCGTTAATTATCGGAATTGCGAAATCTTCATCGTCGTCGGATCTTTTTCTCAGTGTGGCCTCGTTCAAAACTTGTAATTACAGCTAGCTATATAATTGCTCTTTTAATTACGCTCGCGTTTCAATTCGTGGCGAGCAAGGAATCGCGCCGTTTCTTGGCCATCCATCCTTCTTTCATCCAAGTATATCCCTTTCTGCCTTGCTGTCTATAGCTCAAGGATGGCTGAGAAAACACGCTAGGGAAGCTTGCAATCTTCGCGATTAAGGAAAAGCAACAGCAGCTAGGAACGCGACTCTGGGTAGGGAGGGTTGTTTCACGAAATACATATCTATATCCCTAAATATATATATATATATATGTGTGTGTGTATATGTATATATATATATATATATATATATATAGAACGCGATACGAGAAGGTAAAGCGAATGGTATCGCCATCTATTCGAGCACGGTGAAAACTGGAAACGCCGACTACGATACAGGGACGACGACGTCGAAGATTTGCTGATAGTGGTAAAGAGGAGAGAGAGATGAAATTTGCTCGTGCGCCCAGTAGAAATGGATGTAGGGTGTCAGACTCCCAAAAACCACATAAGTGCACACATAAAGCTTTCATCCGAGCATTTCGCATAATGGTCCACCATTCACCGTCGCGAATGACGAAAACGAAAACTTTTGCACATACACTAGACTCGATAGGAGTCATTTTAAAGAGGAAGTAGGTTTTGGAATCGAGGGGGGAAAATTTTAAGACGGAGAGTCCCAAAATAATAAGGGATTCGAGTTATCGAACGTATGTCGTATATGTCGGGTACATTTTAAGAAATTGTGTGATTGCTTTTTTATCTGATTGAGATTATTTGAAATATAAAAGGTTGTGGTTTTTTTTAAGTAGAAAATGAATTTATTGAGGAATTATTGCAGTGCAAAATTGTAAAAAATCGATATTTTTGCATTATCCGCAAACATAACCTGACATCGCCGATTGATGGTAAGTAGACAATTTATGTGAAAATTCCGCACTCGAAACTTTAAACGCGTTCTTCTCGATACGTCGGTTTTCGGAACGGTGGACACTCTCAAAGAAAGAGTTTTCAAGCAATCCGTCTCAAATTTTGATACAACATTCTTCACGCCATCCTTTATATTGCTATGTAAGCGTTTTTGATATGTTCATATTCTTTTTAACGAAAAACTGTCGGACCAATAGGCTAAATTCGAAACTTTTTTTCAAAACGCCACCATTTTATTAATTTTGATTTAAAAAAAACTTCATAGCAAGATAGCGGCTTTTATACGGATTAATAACCATTTTACAAATTCTGTTTGAGATAATATTTACGGCCACAACCGTGCACACCGTGAGGACTCATTTTTTTCGAAGATATTTTCAAGTGTTAAAAGAAATGGGAAAAAATGAAAATAAACGTTTGAACATTTATTTTATTTGCTTCATGAGTGATTTGATTTGGCATAAAAAAAATCAGACTGATTAGCATATTTCAACCAGCGAAAAGAAAATCGCTAAAATCAGCTATTTTTCGACCCATTGACTGTGATGATTCCTAGGCTTCCTAGGTGGGCAAAAAAATTGCATTATCCAAAAATATTTTTTATCGATAGTGTAACCTATTAGCTATATTCCCTGAAAATTCCTTTTCAATAGTTACGTAAAAATGACGATTTTTTTTTCTTAGATTTTGTATGCTCGAGTTTCAATTCGTTGCCACGTTAATAAAAAAAAACATTATTTAGAAAATCGAAGATCGTCGACGGCTCATATTTATTGTTAATTTGAATAGCCCGTTTAGTTTCAAGATTTCGGATGCACCGTCTAAGCTGAAGAGTGTCCACCGCCAAACGTTACTAAAAAATTGTATGATATGACGTGATGTTTTTATCGATTTTTTATATTTTCTGGCGATTTTTTTTTAAGTCTCTCAATATATGTACCTTCGTGTCGAAAAAAATATACGTTTCTTTTTCACCAACCGTTTTCCATTAAAAAATCGGAATTTTGCCACTTTTTCAAGAGTGTTAGGTAGATGTAACTTAATTCGATTCGAGATGCAATGGTGCAATTATATTTCTGGATTTGCATCGGACGTTTTGATTAATGCGTTCGAACGGAATTATTAATGACAACATTTCTCGTATTAGATTCCAAAATGAATTAGTAATAGATATGACTTTATAACATAACAGTCAAATTGCTATTTCGGTTAAAAATGAAAATTTGTCACGTGAAAATTGTTCGGATTGACAGTTCGGATTGACAGTTCGAGGATTATGATTGGACGAATTCCAATTATGATTCTCTATGATTTATTTCAATAGTGAGCCTCGGGATAATGCCAGAACTCGGCTTTCGCCATCGGGATCCTCTGACCTGGAAATGATCTCGAAATTCTCTATGCACTGCATTGAAGCCTCAACATTTGATTAAAGGATACAAAAATTCGAAATATCCGTGACACCGCACCAAAAATCCCCCGAAGCGAGTAGTATATATATATATATATATATATATATATATATATATATATATATATATATATATCACAAACAGTTGATGCTGAAGCATTTTGAAACCGAAGTTTCGCTTGGTTAGGAAGGCGCGAGGAATTTCTCCCTGGCAATTAGCGAGTCGACGAGAGCGTTTGAAACTCGGTCGAACGCATTTACTTAGCGTGATCGAGTTAGCGTATATACTCGAAGAAACCTCAGACGAGAGAGTGGAAAAGCCAAGACCCAAAGGTGGCAAAGACGTCTCGAGACAGAGAGAGAGAGGGAGAGGGGGAGAGGGAGGGGGAGAGAGAGCGAGAGAGAGAGAGAGAGAGAGAGAGAGAGAGCGAGAGAAATTGGGTATAAATTTGGTTAGCTATCAAAGATTCAAAAGATTTTTACTAAAAACATAACAACGAGCAAATAAATCACTCAACGTTTCACAGCCTTCTTATATTTCCCACGCATGTAGTGAATGCACAATAGGGTGGCACAAATTTGAGCTCTATTTTTTCCTTTTTCCAACCATCGACTTATCTTCTTTAAAGAAAAAAAAATTGTCGTGAAAGCTGCGAGCGGTGAAAAATATTTAGAGGTCGCTCAAGCCTCCCGAAAATTAAAGTTTCGATTGAAAAATCGATTTTTTTCCTCCACTGCTCACCCATGAATTTTACGCTTTATAATTTCCAAATGAACCTAGCGACAGCGGTTGTCGGCCAATGAATATTTAGTAGTCGCTAAAGAGCTGGGAAATATCCAATTTTCGCCAATTTTTTTTTACTCTTCCCACTCATAAGTTTGACGCTTTGTAAAATTTTCAAAACTATTCATCCTTTTTTCTCTAGAAACAGATTTTTCAAATTTACCAACTTCTAACCCAAGAATTATAATATTTGTTCTCATAAAATAATTCTTTAAAGCTCTTGTCCGTAAACGAAATAATAGGTCGTTTTATCCGTAAAACACAATCAAATGGCAGCTGTTTTCCGCGCATCGTAATGCGTCCCACAGTTGCTCTCGTTAGTCAAACTGCGGACCAATCGTAGCTGTACTCTGTGACGAGGGACGCCATAATAGAATAATACATAATAACACATATCGTTTAATTGGTGTTCGTTACAAATTATTATAATAAATTAATCGAAAAATGTAACACTTCGCTGTGTATTTTGTTTTTATACTACAACGAATTATAGTGCATGCGAGGTTTATTTTTTTGCGTAAATAGTAAATTTCGAATACCTTGAGCGACCACGAAATATTCATTGGCCAGCTAAAGCTTTCGCGAGGTTAAGTTGAATATTATAAGGCATAAAGTTCATGGTCGAGAAGTGGACGAATAAAAAAATAGATTTTTTAATGAAAATATGCATTTTGGGGAGGCTTAAGGTCTTAGGCCACAGTAACGGGTATAAAATCATGTGCGAATTTAATAATTTATTTTCGTATGAAAAAGTGTTTCACTCATAAAATTAATTACACATCTCTTTAGTATGAATATCAAGCTGTGAGCATTTTTTTTCGATGTATAAAATGACTGAGTACTCGAAACTTCTCGAAACAGCTTTTTTCCAATTGGCATGACAAATAACTTCAACAATTTTCACTCGATTTACTTCAAATTTAAAATGTTATGTTCCTAATTGCATTTCGCAGAGAAGTACGTACGGAATTTCTGATTAATCGAAAACTTTTCATTTTATGAGCAGTTTATGAGCAGTTATGACGAAACTTTTCACTGAAAATTCATTTCTTAAGTTCAAATACCTACAACTTTCGAATAAAACAATATTTTTCAAATTCCGTACGTACTTCTCTAGGTATTCTAATGTAGGTTGACGATAATTTTTGTTTTCTGTTCTAGGTAAAAAATTGTGGAAACTAAATGTCACGCCCTGGAGAGCCTAAAAAAAGATAACAAAAGAAAATATTAGTAGTCCACTATTTTGTAGATCGAACAAAAAAAATTCTCACAGCTTGATATTCGTACTAAATAGATGTGTAATTATATTTATGAGTGAATCACTTTTTCATACGAAAGAAAATGGTTAAATTCGCACATGATTTCATGCCCGTTACTGTGGCCTAAGGCCTTAAGTTCAAAGTTACAAATTCATGGGTGAGAAGGGGACGAATAAAAAAAAATTGATTTTTTCAAGAAAACATGTATTTTTGGGTGGCTTGATCGACCTCTAAATATTTTTTGACCGCTCGTAGCTTCGGCAACAATTTTTTTTTTTCTTCACAGACGATAAATAGATGGTGAGAAAGAAGAAAATAAAATCGAGCTCAAATATGTGCCACCCTAATGCACAACCTTCGAATTGGAGGCGATCAACCGAAAACTCAAGAAAGTCGATAAGAACCAAGAATAGTCGAGATTAGCACAAATTTGTCTGCACGCGCATACAAATAATATCACACCCATGCGCACGCGAGCACAAAAGTCGTTTTATAGTCACGTTCCCGCACTATCGTTGACGAGAAAGAATTCGCATAAATAATCGTGGGGAATGACGCACATACCTGATATTTCTCCACGTGGCAAGTAAAATAAATTCTTTTCGCATACACGTGATATATTATTCGTGGGGAGTTGTTAGAAATTCCGAAAGTCGCGTTACCTCGTACGTTTTAGGTGAGCGGGCCAAGAGTTCGAGGTTTGGGGGTGGTAGGGGGATGAAAAGCAAGGAAAGGGTTGCCGAAGCTAAAACGAGAGTCCTTTCTCTCTTCATCCCTCCACCCCGCCGCGACTCTTTCTCTGTCTTGTGCTAAATCTCCCCCGAGGGTCGCGAGTTATCCACTCGCGCACACTTCCGGTCGTTATTTATGAGGCGTTGGAAGTTTGCTTCCGCGTGTGTCTCTCGTGTGCTGCCGCCCGAGCGACCAAAACTCCGCGCAAACTAGACTGCCTTTATTCCCAACTTACGGAAGTTGAATGTACGAGAGAGGCAAATGACAGAGGGAGAGAGGGGCGTAAAGCGCTAAAACGGGGAATAGAAGAAAGGACGAAAGAAATGAAAAAGAGGGAGAGAGAATTGGAAAGCCGGAGTATCCAAGAACGAACGAACTGCTAATGTGGACCATCCAAAAGACAACCTGACGGAGAACAATTTCCAAAGGGCATCCTACTACTTTGCCTAAATTGATCATGGCCACCAATAACGACGCGCAAATTTCTCAAATCGTCAAATTTAACATATAAACGAACGCAACACAAGTTTGAAGGGATCATCACAGTTTGAAGGGTCGAAAAATAGCCGATTTTTACGATTTTTTTTCGTTGGTTAAAATACGCTAATCAGTCTGATTTTTTTAGGTCAAATCAAAGCACTCGTGAAGAACAGAAGATAAATTTCCAAACGTTTATTTTTACTTTTTTTTTTACATTTTTTTAACAGTTCAAAATGTCTTCGAAAAAAACGAGTCCTCACGGTGTGCACGGTTGTGGCCGTAAATGTAATCTAAAACGAAATTTGTAAAAGATTATTAATTAGTATGGAAGCCGCCCTCTTGCTATGGACCTTTTTAAATCGAAATCGACAAAATAGCGGTGGTTTGAAAAAAAAGTATCGAATTTAGCATATTTTTTCGAGTTTTTCGTTCAAAAAAATACAAAGATGCAAAGAAGCTCTCATAGCATTATAAAGAATGGCGTGAAGCCGAATAGCTTGAAAACTCTTCCTTTGAGAGTGTACACCGTTTTATCGACATTTCGGGAAAAGCGCATTTAAAATTTCGAGTGCGGAATTTTTATACAAATTGTCTGCTTACGTTTAATCGGCGATGCCAGGTTCATGTTTATAACCGTCTATACTATCGGATAATGCAACAAAAAAATCGATTTGTTTTACAATTTTACACCGTGATGATCCCTTGAGGGAACGTTACCGTCGAGAAACATGAAAAATGCATAATCTTCGGGAATTTTTTTTTTACGAAAAATAAATTCTATTTATTTTTCTAATCGTCTTCTTCTCTAATTATTTTGAATCCTTAAGAAATGAGTTTCACCGTATCTCGTTGTTCCATCAATGTAGAGTGAATTCCAATTTTATTGGCAAGAAAAATCCAAAATCGCGTTAAATAAAGCCTGCACGGCGTGTTTTGGTCTGCGGGTGCGCTCCTCAGCCTCGTCAGTTCATTTGAAGCATAAACGGGTTTAAAACGATTCAACTTGACTAAATTTGAGGCCCCTTATGTTTTCTGTTTTCTGAAAAAACCCTGGATAACAAACCGTTTGAAAAACAAACCCAATTTTTTTACGCGATTTTTTTTTGCTTCAACGTACGAAACAAATATTTCTCAATCAATTATAGACAAAAATAATTTCCTAATGGTCCCGCAAATTGAATTTCTTTTCAATTGTGCAGTGATTCATGTGAGTCGATTAATCCGTAGAAAGCTGGTTTCAGAAAAACGCATTTAAAGTTTATGTTATAAAAAATCGTATTTAATGTTTGTTTTTGACTAAACGCAAAAACCCACGTGTTTTTAAATACTTTAACCTTTTAAGGACGGGAGTGGTCAATATATCGACCAGCCAGGGGGCACATAATATGTAATGTTTTTCATGGACTATTCCATATATTGAATATGGCCAAAATATTGTCAAAACGTCTGGATGTTTTTTTGACCTTGAAAATGTCTATTTTAAGGTCATTTTTTCGGCCTAAAAACCCTTGAAATATTCTCCAGGAAGACATTTACAACATATATGCCTATTTTGTTGTACTCAGTGCATCCACAATGTGAGTATATAAATGTTGAGGCCAAACTAGCAGAGAAAAAAATTTGACTCCTAAGTGGCGATTTTCAATTTCAAAGATGCCACCAGGATTTTTTAAATTATTTTTACCGTATTCAGCGCATCAAATTACATGAGAATATGCTTTCAAACTTTTTAATATAAATTTGTAGAATTAGACTTTTCGTTGCAGACGGGGCTGGTCGATATATCGACCAGCAGTTGGGTTTGGGACGCCAATTGAGAAATGCATCAATTTTATTGATATCTTTAATGTAAAAAAAAAGTCGATTTTAATGGAAATTTCCCCGTCGTTAAAAGGTTAAGGATGCGTATTAGATTTTAAAGAAACGATCGATTTTTCATCGTCAGGAACGGTGCCCTCAACCGACTGAAAAAGATAGTGTTTCAACGATAAATACTGAAGGATACCAATCTTTTTTGACCCACCGATACCTCCGATAAACGGTCAACCGCGGACTTTGGGTAAATTCCACTACATCATTTTCGCAAATTGCGCCGATATTCTATTCTCACTTAGCCCAATCTATATGTGGACGAGAGAAATCAACTGCACCTAAATTTCCAACCATCATGAGTAATTGTACTCAGCTGTTCGATGTAATGTTGTATCTCTCAACGACTATTCAGTGCAATTTATCGGAATCTTCAAATTCGAACTTTCATTGGACGTACCTGCCTCTAAAAAAGGATCAGTACATCCTTCAACATTCATCGTCGAAACACTCGACCCTCCTGAAGTCTCAATCAGGATACAAGTGGGCTGGCTCCATTCGCAATGAATCGTTCAGAATTCATGACGACCCACCGAACTCGCGAGCCCTTCATTCCACACGGGCACCACTTTTTCATTGCCCCGCAACTGGTATACCGCAATTGCCCAGCGTACAGCAGTGTCCATAAATGAACCGTCGTTATTGAGTCGAAGAGGTCAAAACAAAAAAAAGAAAGAGATTGGTCATTACGATCGACGTCGAAACCCGGCCGTTTGAATTACCAGGTGGATATTACCCGGCGATACGTTGCTCCGGGTGACTGTCCATACCCAGTGCGACGGCGGTCTATGGTACTGTATGCACACATACTCATGGAATATTTACGCCGAATGCTACGTTCCTGCTATATTCAGGTATAAGGTATATACGAGCTGCTTGAAAGGTGGAAGCAAACGTCAAGAAGGGGTCATTTCTACTGGAAGGAGTTCACCGTCGTTGAGGCAGCGCGAGGGGTGGGCCCAGTGTAGTGTAGGTCAAGCATGAATAGTTGATGGGTGAACGGTGGGCTCGACTTAACCGCAGACATCGGGTCTCTGGAGCGCGTGCTTCTCCTGTACGAAACGACTCTAGCGTCTGGACGTTTCCGTTCCCGACGTACTGTTATCCACCACCGTTGCTGGTCTAACCCTGCCAACGGGCCTTGGGAAAGCCTGTTCCCTGTTTCCCTTCACTCATGGGCTTTCAACTTTCTCTCTATTCCGCAAATTCTTGACGCACTATCCACCTGAGTATTGCGGCCAACCATGGGTTACGGAAATCAGCAGGGACAGCAACCGACACCCCCCTTCGTCAGCGATCGAAAGTCATGCAGGTATATATATTTTTTTTATCGAAAGTGTTCATACGGAATAAACGGAAATGGGCATTCCGAGCTTTCGTATTTGCATGTCCGAGTTGCTTGTATGCAATCAAAGATTTTTCATGATCCCATGGGAAGGTTTGATCCACATGACAGAGTTGAATTTGGTGCACAGGACATCACATCGTTGAGTACCGATCGTGAGAATCTCTCGGAGAAATTGTACAGGACGAAAAGCTGTTCAGGACCGCGGATATCCACTCGTATCGTTCCATTAAGGGGGGCCTTTAGGCGAGGGAAAAACTGCTAATTTTCATGATTTTTTTTAAAGGCAAAGAATTCTTCACTTGTTTCAAGATTTAGGATATTTTTTATTAGTAACTTTGGCTCGTACGTGGTATTTTTATTTTTGATTGACCTTCAAAAATGGCAGAGATGTGACAAGGTCTTCTGGGTCGAAACTGGCGTGACGGATAGCTAAAAAAGTAATCGACTATTCTGGTGAAATTTCGTACAAATCTTTCTGACGTCATTGTCTAAAGCATAACTGTTTTTGAAAACCGTAAATGTTTTTAAAAATAAAAAGGTATCTTTCGATCGCAAAATGTAGCCATTTGTTTCGGAAAATTCAATCTTTTCGTCTCGAAGCGTACCATTACATCGATTTTCAACATTTCTCACTTTTTCTTGGTTCATATTTTGCGTATTAGTGTTCATGAAAGGATAATCTTCGTTGATTTTGTAAGATTAATAAAAAGCAGTACCATGTAACAACCAAAAGTAGTAATAAAACGTACCCAAAGTCTCAAAAATGTTAAGCTAATATTTTATTTGAAAAAAATAATGAAAATCAGTCATTTTTTCCTCGCCCAAAGGGATCTCCCCACTTAAGGCGGGATTCTACTTTGAAACTTTGAAAAGGCTAAATTGGATGAAAACACCCACCTGGAACACGTCGAAGGCATATTATATGGCCCAGGCATCGCTGATTGCGGGTAAGATAATTTTTTCTACGATTTATCACTCACCAAAACTTTAAACGCGTTTTTCTCGAAACGACATTTTCAAGTACCGTGATCGTGATAACTCAAAAAGTACTGAACCGATCCTTATGAAATTTGGAACACATATTCTATATATGTGTACCAACCGACCTAACTACAATCAACTTAAAATTTTGATTAGAACTATTTTTTTATTGCAAAAAAAGACCCAAAAAACGCATTTTTTTCGTATTTTAGCCGCCATTTTGTTAATTTTGCACGTATATAAAATATTCTAGTTAGGTCGGTTCCTGGAGACATACTGAACATGAAACTATTTGATTTTTTTGTTTCAGACCATCCGTCGGGAAGATTTCACGACCACGGCAACGGTACCTGCTTTTCGAGGCGTTGGCTTTAAACATATTTTACGTGTACAAAAAATGAATAAAATACATAAATTTTTTTTTTTTATGTACTTAAAGAGTGTATTTATTGAATACTTTAAACCCCATATCGATATCTTTAATAGTATTCTCAGAAAAAATTCACGAAAATAGCGTTTTTTTCATGGTTTCAAAGTAGAATCCCGCCTTAAGTGGCCAACGATTGTGTAAGTCGTCGCGAACCGTAGAGTATCGCGAGCGTTAGGAATTCTCACGATGAATTTTTGATTCAATTCCCTCCGAGGGCTGGTATACGGTATTATAGTGAGTGCGTTTCCACTGCGGCAGTCACGGGGTCTGCTACTGCTGGGTGAAGGAAAGGGAGAAAAAAGAGAGAGAGAGAGTGTGTGTGAGAGGGAGAGAGAGAGAGAGAGAGAGAGAGAGAGAGAGAGAGAGAGAGAGAGAGATCAAGATATACGTTGCGAAAAGGTGAACGGAGAAGGGAGAGATATAGAGTTCGTTATGCCGGTTAACCCGGTAATTAATTTATCGCGCGCAATCTCTCGCACCCTATATCGCCACTGTTTCGACGACCCTCTCTCCTAGCCCAACTTTCCATACACCGATGTCAATAACGACCGGTAGAGCTTTAGCTGTTCAATTCTCCCCCTTTTCCCTCTCGCCCCTTCCCTCTGATCCTCGTTTCTCTTCGCGCCCTTCTCGTGTATGGAAATACGCACGAATGCGTGTGGCCGTACAACTCGACTGTACAGGTCCGAATGAACGTTGCAATACATCCGTGATGGGTACACACGCTATTAGCTCGGTCAATGGCACGCACCGGACATAAACTCGGGGTGTTAATCAAGATATGGAACATTTTCCTGCTTATTTTCCATCCCCTCGACGTAATTGCGTCGCGATGATGTTTCATTTTTTATTCGTTTTTTCTCTCCCGTACATCCGTTTTTTCGGGACTCGGGGCCATTTCGTTGGATGTGTGGTGATAACGGAGTCGATGGATCGGTTGAAAAAAGTTACCAGAGAATATTTCGTCGTTGGTTGAAATTGGTCTAGTGCAGAATAGATATCATTATTTCGTATGGGAAAAAGTTCAAAAAATAGAAGTGATTAGAGTTGACAGGATAGGGTTTTTTAAAAGATAAGCCGAAAAATGTTTTTGAAGGTGTTAGGCGCGAAATTGATACATTACGAGGTTGGAGTAAGATGATGAAGCGAATAGGTCGTTTGCATCGTTGGAACGCAATGAAAATTCTTATTTATATTCTTATTTTCACTTTTCTATTATTTGGCGATTTTGTTTTTTTTTTTTCATGTTAAAATTCTAGATCTCTATTTAAAGATCTAGAATTAAAAATGAAAAAATAATCTCTCTGTACATTGTTACAATTAAAAAAAAAAAACAATTTTTCACATCCTCTGAGTAAAGATGTAGAATTAAAATATGATTGTATTTCTCGGAAATACTAAAAATGAGTGATTAAAAATATAAAAAATAAGTTTCGTTGCATTCCAACGTTGCGAAATTCAAAACTATCGAAGCAAAGGAAGAACTACTTTTTACCTTCGAGTATTAAATATGTTCTTTTCAACGTTATGCGTGAGTCTCTAGACTATTAGCTTCTTGTAAGAATTTGTCTAACTTGTATGCGAGAAAATTAAAGTAAAACGATTTCTAAGTGGTTTTATTTTTAAATAAAATGATTTTATCCTTGAATCGACTTATGCTAGGGTATCAAACGTATGTTTACGTTTGGTGCACGCACATTCTATGCTCGGCTTGAGAACAGATAAAACTTTACACAAGGGTATAGAATATATTTTAGTTTGAAAAAATTTAGGTCGTCCTGACCTTTACAGGAAAGTAATTATTGGAGACCGAGAGTTACAAAGCTGACCTTGCATAGCAGCTACCGGATTCCAATTCCCAATATACCAGACGTTGAAGCCTTACGTTATTTGTGAAAATAATTCTTTGTTTAATTATTCTCCCTAGATTCTTTTTTGAAATACCTACTCTGGTCTCATATTTGCACGAATCGAGAACAGATTTTTCAGATGCCCTAATATAGGAATAAAATCACAACTATTGCTTTTACAAAACTTTGGAAAAATAAAATAAAATATATTCGGAAAAATTTGCATCTCAAATGACGAGTAAAAGTTTTCCAACCGTAATATGACTAATCTAAAAACCCTTTTCCCTAAATTATCCATAAACCATAGATCTTCTGATTTTCGTTCCCATTCGGCAATTCAAATTTTTCGTTATCCGATCCAAAGGGAGTGGTAAAAAAAGCCCCCTGAAAAAGATTCGCCACGGACGGATTTGTTTTGGATGTCGTTTTTTGCTCAATTATTTTTCCACGACTTTGCGGGTTGCCCGCCATGTTCGGGGTTTATCAGGGTGCGCGACGAGGAGGGGTTGAGGGTGCAATAGCCAGCGTTATCGGGCTGCGATCGCTTTTCGTCGATTGATTTTGAGAGGGGAAAAGCGGAAGGGTAGGCAGCAGGCTTGAAGATAAAATAAAATAGTACTCGCGAGTGTCGGAGGGGTACGAGACAAAAAGCGCGCGAACGAGCAGGATCGACTGCATTGTATATTAACGACAAAGAAAGAGTGAGAGAAAAAAGTGGAAGAGGAGAAGTGAAGGAGATAGGTAGAACTGCCTAAATTTAATGTAGAGCGGGATAGAAGCTCAAGAGCGATGTTGAATACGCCATATATAGGGGCGGGGGAGGGGGTGAAATTTTCGCTGTATTTTCCACCAACGGCTAGTTCGAACGACAACAGCAGCAGTGAGCATTCTCGCGTTTGGTGAAATCACTACGCTTTCTCTTGTGTGCTTTCCGTTATTCTCCCTATTCATATATATATATATATATATATATATATATATATATATAACACAGCGATGCCGAAAAATCCACACGCCATTAACCACAGCCCTTATCTGGCCGCAAAAACAACGAGCTCGAACCCCTCCTACAGACCTTTTCAGTGTTCTCCATTCAGCGGTGCTATGTGGGAGTAGGAGAAAGAGAGACAGAGAAATGAAGAGCGATTATTGCACCCCCAAACAGGGTACACCAGTTCAACGATGTGGGAGGGGTGAAGAGAAAGAGAGGGAGAGAGAGGGAGGGGAAACGAGGGTGGTGGTTTCAACTTGCGTGACAATCCTGCACACAAACACTCGTCTATACATTCGCAATTCAGTTTGCCAAAGAGTAGTGGATTTCGAAGGGTGTGTACGCGTAACGCGTAATTTTCAAAGAGCCAAGCGGCCGATATCTCTCTATTTACGTGGACGAGAAAGGCTTTTTTTGTTTTGTTTCGTTCAAGCTGCAATAAGTATATATTTTGTCGACGCTTCGCCCGGGGTATGTCAAGTGGCCTGTGAACGAGCGGGGAGAAATATGCCGGTGTATTTTTGTAATAGGGTGACTCAGGATCGTCCTCATGTGGTGAATTTTTTATCGGTGGTGGGTGATTTTAATGCTCGGGGAGGAGACGGAAATTTTTCATGGATGGCTTTTTTATTGCATAGTTTTATAACCTGTAATGTGAACTGCAATTGGCAACAGAGTTTTTGTGATAACTGAAAAAATGGACTGAATTACGACGATTCTCGTGAAAGCCCAGGACGAAAATCTGTTCGTCATATTCAATTCAAATGCGGACAGAGGATAGCTTATAACATTTTTGTGTCGAACAACCGGATGTTTAATCAGATTTGTTTATTCATTTGTTAACTACTATATAACGTAACTACTAATGTATAATAGTTATATTATATATTATATAAATATATAAAATAAATATATAAATATATTATATAAAAACTCTATATAATGGTAAACAAACTTTCGTATGACCGGAGACTTTTCTAAAATGTTTAAAGTCACACAAATTGCAGGCTCTAAAAAAATGTGCGGTTTTCGACAAAAAAATAACTCCCTACGTGGGAAGTTATTTTTAGGTTATTTTTTTGGAAGTTATTTTTTTTAAATAATTTCCCACGTAGGGAGTTATTTTTTTGTCGAAAATCGAACATTTTATATAGTACTATATGTAGGAAGTTATTTTTTTGGTCGAAAAGCGAACGTTTTTTTCTAGAGCCTGCAATTTGTGTGATTTTTAAACTTTTAGAAAAGTATACTTTTAGAAAAGGTCATACAAACGTTCTAATATTTTACTAAAAGTACATTTTTTTTATATCTTATTCAGATCACCCTAGTTGCCGGACCACCTACTCGATTCACCATGCAGCAACGGCGGCACTATCTTTAAATAATAACTTCACCGTTTATCAATTTATTTTAATTAAAAAAAAACTCAAACTTGGAAAGACTATCTATCAGTTGTGTGTAAAATCTCAACCTCGTCGTGTCAATACTCTTATAAAAAAAAAATGAAAACCAACCTCTTTCTTGGACCCCAAGCTCATGCAACGCGTTAAGGGAGGACACCACTGTGAAGGGCCGAAAAAATATTGCTACAGATACAATTGTTTTATCGATTGTTTACTCGGAATTTGTAAAAAAGCTATGTTATTAAGCATACATCGAACTTATTCCGTGTACATTTTTATTTACAAAAATAAAAAAATAACGCTATTGAGGTATGATGGAGACTCAATATAAAAAATGTGGTGCAGCGGCCGGATCGATAACTTCATATTCGTTGGTCTGAAAAATAAAAATTACAAAGTTTTATTATCTATCTAAATGTAGTTCTCGTTGTACGTAAACGTTGATCGAAAAAAAAATGCAGGAAAATCGATTTTTTTTTCGATCCGTTACGGTGCTGGCCCGCTTTAAGGAAGCTTTCCAGTGTGACAGCCCGAAAAATCGCTGTTTTTCGCGATGTTTTTTTTAAAGAAAAAATAATCTAATCGGTCTGGTTTTTTTTGTATATTAATTGGGTATTGAAGAATACAAAACAATTTTTTAAAGATCGATTTATTTATTAATTAATATCTATAAAAATGATGAAACAATTGTTGCAGAAAATGCACTTGGATGTGGTGTCCACGTTGGGGGTCACAATTTTGATCTGAAACAAAAAATACAAAAAGATTATTGATCGGTATATAATTGGCTTTCGTGCTATGGAGGCTTTTTTTTTTTTTTTTTGCAAAAATGGCGCCGGTTTGAACAAAAAGTATCGATTTTAGCATTTTTTTTGTCAGTTTTTTTTTACAAAAAAATAGGAAGATGTCCAAAAAAAAGAAAGCTTCCATAGCACGATAAACAATGACGTTAAGAATATTGTGTAAAAAATTCAACTCGATAGCTTTAAAACTCTGCCCTCCAAGTTGGACACCGTTTTGAAAAATGCTGTTTCGAGAAAAACGCGTTCAAAGTTTCGCTGTAGCTGTAGCGCTCCGTTGCCTTCTTCCAAGAAATGCTGTACAGTAACCGAAATAATCTGAATTTCGGCATGAAAATTTCAGGGAATATTCGGAAGAGTGTATACTATTCGCTAAAGCAAAAAAAAAAATCGATTTTTTGAAAATTTCACACTGGAAAGCTCCCTTAATAACCACGCATTATTTTGCTAACTTGTTCGACGAGATACATGTCAATTCTTCAATGTGCGATCTCCCACGCACACTAATGCCTATTTCCTAAATCCGCCGGTCCCCGGAAGACTCGATTACTCTTCATCACTTTTTCGCTGCATCGCTACGCCGCGCCAGACACTCAACAAAAAAACATTGTGAACACCAAAAAAAAAAAACATTCGTCTATGAAAGATTTCTTTTTTTGCGCCAAAACACGAGTGCCTCGTTCGTCGATGCGGTGGTCGCGATGAATGCAGATGTTCGCGAAATATAAGCTCGACGGCGCGTTCACGAGTTGAGCAACTCGACAGAATGAAAGACCGGCATTATCGCGAGCAGAAAATATATGTACGAGCCGAGCACCGAACAATTTGATAGATTATAGAGGTTTACGGCAGACATGCAGCAGTTTCGATGCAGTCTCTCCCTACCTACCTCCGTTAGTTCCTCTTCTGTTCCGCTTTCCAATCGGTTGAGCTTGCACGATGCTTCTTCGTGTGCATTGAGGTCGGCGGGGTTGGCTCTCGTGTATACGCGACCCGTTTGAAAGGATGCTGCTGTGCGTGATGCATGTGCACGTATTTGCACAAAGTATACGTATACATGCCTGTGTACGTACATATGTGCCTAATGATGACTTTGGGGACACTTGACTTCGAGGACTGTCCTCGAAACAACAAAATGTGCTGAGAGCCAACGTTACGTAGATATAACGGCTTCATAATGACACACACACACACACACACACACACATATATATATATATACAGGGTGTTCTGTTATGAATGGATAAACCTCTGCAACTGTCGATAGGCCAGACCTTGTCCTACTATATGCTGGAATTTCAGTTCAGCACAAGGCCCACGGTTTTCGAGATCAAAATCATCTGCTTTTGGTTTTTTCCATGTTATTTCTACAGATGATATCCTTTTCGACCCAGTTTAAAAAATACTCTCAGTTATTTGGTTTATCTAGAAAAATCTTCTTTTTAACCTTAAATTTTAAGGGGCTATAACAGTGTGACACTTTCAGAAAAAGGATTTTTTTTGCCTTTTTCGACAGTTTATACTTTTAATAATATCCTGTAAAAAAGCCAAGGCCGTACCTCTAATCCTTCCCGAATGGCAGCCTTCTAAAGAGCAACCGCTCGTAGGTATAAAATCGATAGTTAAATCTTTAAATGCGTTTTTTTTAATGAGATTTTTCAAATTTGCTGACATTGTAAGTCAAAGAGCAATTTTCTGAATTACTTGAAATTTGAACTGAGTACTCTTGAATATATTTACTCTACAATGACGTAGGTTATTTTCGATTCGATGAAAATTGACGATTTGGCATTGAAAAAAACAACCATTTTATAGAGAGAAAACAGACTTTGTTCGTAACTACGCCATTTTGTTAGATTTAGATATTTTTCGAAAATCCTACGTCATTGTACAGGAAATACCTTCCGGCTTAACGACATTTTTTTCCTTTTTCGGTTTCAGCTACTCACTCGGCCGGAATCATGGCAGCAGTGAGGAACTTTTTTTGTGCGCCTCCGAAGGCAGCGCATAAGTCGCTTGGATCTCAATATTTTTCTATGAAAAAATTATGTAATATAGATCAAATATAGCCAAATATATTCTTTATTTTCCGTAACATTTAATTGAGTATTTTTCTTCCAAAAAATTCCCGAAAATCACCCAAATTTTCGGCCTTCACACTGGTATAGCCCCTTAAGGAAACTTTGTGAAAAAAGATCTTATGCAGAATTTTCATACAAACCCATTCGAACATCTGACTGATAGCCCGTGGTGTAAAAAAAATGTACGACGCATATCGTGCCAATTACTTTAAAAAGTTGCTTAGTTGCGGTCGATTCGTGTCAATTGTGGAAATGACACGCGAAAACCCAAAAGCAGGTGATTTTTTTTCGAAAAATAACATGTAGCCCAAAATCTCGTAAATCGTGGGACTTTTAGTAAGCTGAAATTCCAGCATATAGTAGGACGTGATCTGACCTATCGACAGCTGCAGGACCATTTATAGCAGGACACCCAGTATATATATATATAGATATATATATATATATATATATATATATATATATATATACACGCACACCCATATATATATATATATATATATATATATATATATATGGGTGTGCGTGTACAGAAGAGGAAAAGGGGGTACCACCCACAGCAAACGAAACGAGACAGAATTTGAACATCGCCAGGTCTCTGACATTTTGCATTTTGTATTCCACATTTTGCATTTCGACGTGTGCGCAATTCATGCACGCTTCCTGCACGCCTCCCTCGTTATATCTCCACAACAGCGTGTACGTGAATACGTACCTCTATACCCATACAAACGATGAACTTTACCCACGTATATTTTGTCTGCCCACGAGGCAATCCAGCCCAAATTGACCGCAAACGCACACCAGAAAATCTGTCCATCCGACAAAAGCTGCCTTTTTCTAAATAATCTTCCGAACCAACTGAAATTGCATATACAGGCTTTTTTAAACCCCGCCATTTGCTTGATAAATTTCGAGGGATTTTAATGATGTTGGAGGTTGCATCGTTGGAGGAAATAAATTATATATAATTGTTATATATAATAATTATATAATTAAATAATACAATGTTTATAATAATATTTAAAATAATTTATACTATTATATATATAT
Organism: Ophion costatus; assembly: GCA_951751655.1. Lineage (NCBI taxonomy): Eukaryota > Metazoa > Arthropoda > Insecta > Hymenoptera > Ichneumonidae > Ophion > Ophion costatus. Next base: position 42,244,983 of record OX632356.1, read on the forward strand.
TTATAACAATTTCAGTAATATAACATTTTATAATAATATTTAAGTAATATTAAATAATATAAATTATAGATATGAGTTAAAATGTTGAATTCACAGACTTTTTTGAAACCACACCATTTGCTCACAAGGAACATCCCGCAGGTGACACCCTTCGATTTTGTTGAAATTTGGATATGCTATAAAGCACTGAAAAGTAAGCGATACGTATTTCTTCTTTATCGGCGGAAAAACGGTTTTAAGGGGTGAAACCACCCCTCGAAAAAAGGCATCTCTAGGGGTAATATAGCAGTTTCACACACAAGGAGTCTACCGATTTTAATTAAACAAAAACGAAATTTCTTCCAATCCGAAGCAATGAAAAATCCCCTAAAGTGACATTGCAAAAAAAAATTAAGGGGAGATCCAGCCTAGAGATGCCTTTTTTCGAGGGGTGGTTTCACCCCTTAAAACCGTTTTTCCGCCGATAAAAAAAATGTATCGCTTACTTTTCAGCGTGCTTTATAACATATCCAAATTGCCACAAAATCGAAGGGTGTCACCTGAGGGATGTTCCTTGTTAGTAAATTTCGCAGGATTTCAATGACGCTGAATGCAAAGAATTTCTAATGCAAAGAAATATATTTTTTTTATTGGGGTTCCAAAATTTTCTTTGACAGCTTTAGGAAAGACCAGGGCAGCGCGGATATCCCAGGCAAAGCGAATACCCCCACGCGCAAACGCTGCGCGTAGTGGGGGGTATTTACTTTGCCCGGGCTGTTCGCGCTGCCCGAGCCTCCCCTGAGCTATAAAAGTCGCGCGATAATTTTTTAGGCTCCCAGTTTGGCGATCTGCAACGCAAGTCTACAGAATATGATTTTCGATAATAACGAAAATAAGGTATAGCAAAGAAAAACCGTTGCATCCCAACGATGCAAACTTCAAGCGCATCGATTTTTAGGAATCACGGGAAGTTGAAAAATGATGTCAACTGATAAAATCAATGTTCTACTTGTGTTTATTTTTCGTTGTTCGAAATACTCAAATTGCTCGTATTTGTTCGAATAATTTCTGGCGTCATTATTGATAAGCTGAAAATGCATAGGGCCCAATTGACGAGGTCGAATTCTCGCAAGGGGGATGCTCGAAAAACCGGTAAACAGCGAACTCTTGAAAGCGTAAGAAATGATTATTTTTCAGATAGTGTTGAATCGAGCTGGATTACCGTATATATAGATTTGGTGAAGCTTGCCACAGTGCAGGATGGATAAATTTAGCGTAAATAATGTGGGGACATTTGCGTTCCGCCCTCTCTCGATTTCTCTGCTACCCGTCTGTCGCAGTGCAGAGCGGAAAGGTGGCTCACCACATACGACTACGATCTACTCATTTTATCTCGCTCCCTCTCGCTTTTTCGTGGATGTATATGAGAATCGAGAACACGTGAAACACGCCAAAACTGGAGATGAACGTGTTTCGCTTGCCGGTAGAAAAATCGGCACGACAATTTTCTCGTCCCTAGCGTCTCGATGTGACATTGAATATCGACTTGGGTAAGTCCTCTTATCTGGTGCGGAGACTCCAAGGTTTACATACAGATCGATTGACGAATACGACGATTGAAAAATCGAAGAAGTAAACGACGGTTCATAAATTATTGGAACGAGGCTCCTTATACGTATCATCGTTGATGCAACTCCATGGAGTATGCTCGAGCTGTTTACTTCGCGTACCGGGTGTCCGAATCGTATTTTCGAGCGTTCTCAAGACTCGCGGATAATGCAAGCGTCATTATTGGCGAGCCCACGTTGTTGCAGGAGTTCATCGCCTCTATCTCTCGCTAGCTCTGCATTGTATGATTTTATTTTAGTTTTTGATGTTGCTAGTTTTTTCTTAGTCTTGTTTAGAGGGTAATTTTTTTTTCTCACTATATTTTTATTTCAACAGTTATGGGTTATTATAAATGATGTACTTTATTGTGTCTCTGGAAGTCTTAATAAAGGATAAATATAATATCAATTCATTGTTGAAGAACAGAGCCTAGACAAAATAATTATCGTCGTCATGTCAGAGAGGCTGATGCGAACATTTCTTGGTTCATTTAAAATCCTGATCTCTCCCCCTTCTGCATTGTAAAATTGCATTCAATTTTTCGGTATTATTGCTTTTCTTACAAGGAACATCACTTTGGTGTCCTTCCCCGATTTTGTTGAAACTTTTTTATGTGGAAGAGTATCGAAAACTAAGAGAGACGTATTTTTTTTATCGGCGGAAAAACAGTTTTAAAGGGTGAAACGTATCCTCAAAAATTGGGATGTTTTTCGTTTTTCGTCGATAACGTTTTAACGGTACGAGATATAAAAAAAATCAAACTGCAACAATGTTTATTTTTTCGTGTACTGTACATTGGAGATGAGAACGATAAGGATATCGACGAAAAACGAAAAACATCCCAATTTTTAAGGATACGTTTCACCCTTTAAAACTGTTTTTCCGCCGATAAAAAAAATACGTCTCTCTTAGTTTTTGATACTCTTTGAGTATCAATTTTGATACACTTTGAGACACCAAAGTGATGTTCCTTGTTAGTCTCATTTTAGGGGTCATTTTTTCTTCTTCTTACGATATTTTGTTATTTTAACAGCTTTGGATTATTATAAATTCTCTACTGCGATTGTGCGTCTAAAATTCTTAAGGCCGTCTTCTAGCCTAGAATTTTGGAAAAATCTACTTTTTTTTCTTCATATTTTCAATGTTTAGTCTTTCAAGAATATACCCTCCGAAAGAAATTTTAAAATTCCAAATATTTATGGAGTTACAACAGTGGTTAGTCAGGTGGAAACTAAACCGGCGAAATGTAAGTATATGTACCAATATATGACTTAGACTACCTGATAGTTTACTCGAATATTTAAACGTGTTTTTCTCGAAACTACTTTTTTTCGATACGATTGACATGATATCTCAAGTTATAATCAACCGATTTACTTGAAATGTTTTATGAACCTTCTCTATACACCCCCCCCTATCGCCTCTATCATATTTATCGTGAAATTTGGTTTATAACTATTTTTGAAAAATAAAAAATTGTGAGAAACAACGGCAAAAAATGACCTTTTTTAATACAGCCGCCATTTTGCGATTTTTTTTGCCTGAGGTAGGGGCTATAACGACATCCTTACTAATTAAGAATCTGTTTTCATTTTTTTTTAAGATGACCAGGAGGGTTGGAACCGTGTCAACCGGGAGAGGCCGTTTTTTTTCTACGCCCCACTTTACCAGCTTGTAACTATCGGAATTATGGATTTTTGATATAATGTTAAAGGATGAACAAATATGTCGAAAAAAATACATACTAAAAATATATATTTTTTTTCTATCGCATCTCAAAAAACTCCCAAATTTTGGCCCTCTAGACCAGAAGACGGCCTTAATAGAGCATAAATATAAGATCAGTTGATTGTTGAAGTACAAAGCCTCGACAAAATAATCCATGTGCTTATGGAAAAGTGGCTGATGCGCAAATGTTTCGGTTCTTTTGAAATCCTGCGCTCTATCGCTCTCTATCTCGATCGCGAAATCGACAGCGAACCCCCTCCTCTCGCACATCATGCCACGTAAACGCCAAAGTTTTTTGCTGCCAACACTTCGCGTGCATCCTCGGGCCTGGTCCACGGGGAACGAAAAAGCTAGGGATGGGAACTCTCGAAAAAAATGGAATAAAAACCACGAGTAAAAAACAATCAATTATCGAGGAAAGTTGGCTGCCGGCAAAAAGGTGACGTCGACTAGCTGCTCGTTGTCGAGCGATCTTGCGCTATCAGTTTCCCTGAGCATCCTCTGCGACAGTATCCGGAGTCTTGGAAACTTGTTCGTGCAGTAAAACTCCCTCGGGGGTGGTTCTTGCATCGACCACTTGGAAATTACTCCTCCCCCCCCCCGCCCCCCGGGTTAAACGGGGATCGAGGAACGGCTCGACAGAACGGGTTGTTTATTTTTTTCTACCGCATTTGCATGTTCAATTTATCCCCTTGTCTTTATAAGCAGCACGACACCTGACAATAACCACGTCCATGTTGCAACAATTATGCTAAAAAAACTGACACGGCAAAATGAGGAAGAAAAGTCTTGCCTGCCGAAGCCTGAGGAGGGAACCACGTGCGAATTCGGTGTTTCACTTTAAGGGGTTACCCGCACTTGCGATTTTGAAAAAATCGATTTTTTTATTGCATTTTTTTGAAGTATAAGTATCTGAGAATATGTCCTGAAAATTTCAAGTCGATCCGAACAAAATTGACTGAGATATGAGCGTTGAAAGAGAAGAATCCGTGAATTGAAGAACTGAAATTGAAACTTTAAACGCGTTTTTCTCATAATGGCATTTCTGAAGTCGGTGACCAAGATTACTCGAACACTAATGAACCGATCTTCTTGAAATTTTGCAGGCTTATTTAATACATAAAAATGTAGTCTTTAATCGTTCGATTTTTTTTTCGAAAAAAATGGCCGTTTTATAGCCAAAAAACGGCCGTTTTTTTTTCGTTAAAATCGAACCATTTACTTTGACTGTCCGCCATTTTGTGAAAAATGAATATTTTTTAAAATCCTTCGATTAAAGACTAGTTTATACTTATATTTGACTAAATCCATCCGCATTTTTTTTTTCAGATGATCCACTTCGCCGCAATGTTGGTCACCGCAAACTGTGTATATAAAAACATTATTTCATTGACGGCCATTTGCCACTAAACAATGTAATATTTTTCAATAAAAAAATTACTGAAAGTTCTTCAAGATGTGTTCTTTAAGATGGTATATTGATCGATTAAAAAAGTTTTGTAGTTTTCTTTAAAAAAATTCATGAAAAAGGCCTTTTTTGCGCTACAAGGGGGGGTAACGCCTTAAGCTGACAAAGTCGAAAACAATGACGAAACTAGGAACTTAAGCAGGCACGATCATTACTACGAATCTAACTTTCGGATTTGAAATTTTTATATGATTTTGACGAATACTTTATGCGCCTATTGCCAAAATTTGACCGTTTAGTTTTTTTGCAATAACACTGCAAGGTCGAGCACTTTGAGTTATCGAAGCACATCGTCTTATGGAGATGGTCAACCGGAAGTGCGGTGATTGTGGTTTTTCTGCTCACGTATGTGACTAAACCCGCTGGAAAACTGACATTCGGTAGATTAGATATCATAGATACTGTAAAAGATAAGAAAATCAATCTTCACCGCGTAGTTAAAGCACTACATTACAAGAAAGTCTGAATTTTCGGTTGAAAATGGTCAGAACGACGAAATGGCACCCGCAGACTTAACAACGTCGCGAGTAACAGCTGATGCGTTTGACGAACATAACCCAACTTCGCGTTGAAATTAATTTGAATCGCAGCCGTCACAAAATATGCAAACAACAATTTATGGAGATTTATCATTTATCACATATCAATAATATGTATAATTATATTCTGCCTATCGTGTTAATTCCGCTGAGGTAATTCAAGCCTCTTTCAATAGGTTTCCGGCTGATTTTTTGTGTCATTAGAGTCTGCTTTTATGGTGGATATATTAATATTATTATTACGAAGATTACTACCTAGTCGTTGATAATCTAATTTTTCAGTTTTTATTTGTTCACGGGCAATAAATTCATCATTTGCCGCAACATTTGGCACACTATAATCGATACTACGAACAATCAACATAAGTAAACATCAATCAGAACAGCTGTGAGTAAAATAAATGTAGACTCTTTTTTGACCCCGTGGAAGTGACCTTAACGTTTAAAACCGTCCCAAAATTAAAGATCTGATATTTTCACTCTATTTTAGTTTCGGCGATAGCCTCAGGTCTACAAACTAAAATGCCGCTTGATTTTTTTATTTCAGATGAGCAAAACCTTCGGAATCATGACCTCCATCATCCAACTTTTTTTACACACAAGTGTCTTCCAAATGGTGTAAACTCGTTTCAACTCGTTACTTTTGTGCGACAAAAATTCTGAGGGACGGTAAAAATGTCAACAAATGTGTGGTAAAAATTCAAAGATAATATGTTTTGATGGTTCGTAAAAAAAAATCCCAAAAATCTGAAAAAAAAGGAACTGTCACATGAGACGACAGATTTTTAAATTTCAGTTGAGCAAAACCTTTTCACACATAAGTGTCTCCCGAACGGTGTAAAGTCGATTGAACTCGTTACTTTTGTGTGATGAAATTCTCAGGGACTGCAAAAATGTTCATAAAAGTGTGGCAAAAATTCAAAGATAATGTTGTCTTGATGCTTCATGGAAAAAAAATCCCACAAAAACCGAAAAAAAAAGAATCGTCACGTGGGATGACCACCTTAAGACGAGTGGCAGACATGTCGTTTACAGGAAACAATTTTCCATGCACCCACGATTTCTTAATAAATTTCCGAAGCTGCCAACATAGCAAGGAACTACGAGTCTCATACGGAATGGGCGCCCTTACGGCCAAAGAGGACAGCAAGGTTATAGGCACCCCTTATTGTCCCTCTCTCTCTCTCTCTCTCTCTCTCTCTCTCTCTCTCTCTCTCTCTCTCTCTCTCTCTCTCTCTCTCTCTCTCTCTCTCTCTCTCTCTCCCTCTCCCTCCCTCTTGCGGGACACTCTCGTCGAACTCGTTACCGGACGATCGAACTAAATTTCGTAGTACGTGACTGGTGAACGAATTTGCGGGTTCTCCCTACCAACAACAGGCGTGCGTACACACAAGGCCGTATAAGCAACGAGGTGTATAAAGCGCCTGTCTGACACCCCCGAGAAACCAAACTCACCCTTGGACGTCGCTCGACCCTCAGTCGGTCCATTCAGCCTCTCGCGACCAGTTTCTTCCTTTGGGTGTCTGTGGGCACGGCGCACAATGGAAATTACGAAATCAGAGATAAGTGGTTGGTCTCGATCCGAAACAAGCGAGAGAAACGCACGGAATTCCTGGCTTTTGTACAAGGTGTCTAAATTTTCCTACGTAACTACTTCACCAACTATGCCTTGTTCCATTATTGTCCAGAGGCACCTCACAGATTTCGAGGCGAAATGGCCACATTTCAGGCGGTGCAGAAATTGATGAAAAGTTTTCCGAACTGTACTGAGAGGGACTAGAAAAGATTTGAAACTTTGACCCTCGAGCCTTCGTGTCGTCGAAAAAAAATAAGAACTGTAGATCGATTCGGCAGGGGAACGGCAAGTGAAGAAGTTTTGAAGTAAACTTCCAGTTGGGTGGATCGCGAATCGAGAAGATAATCGACCAAGCCATGCTCTGGAAGCACGCATTTTGCGGGTCGAACCTTTGCATTCCGTGAAAAAAAAAACGACTGAGTAAAGTTTCGGAAGTTCTCGAGTAGGTTTTTAATTTGTGACCAAGTGTATGTCGTTTGCTCATACGAAGTATGTATACATTTAATTCGAACGAAAATTTTCTTCTAGCGTATGTGTAAAAAAAATGCAGCCCAATATCTTCAGGGGCACTACTGTGACGGGTAAAAAAATCGATTTTTTTGTTGCATTTTATCAAAGTATACGTACTCGTGGAAATGTGGAAAAAATTGCAAGTAAAAATATTGAAAATTCACCAAGTTACAGACGATTCAGTGCGAGCAGATAGCGCAACGATTTACGTAAAAGTACTAAAACTTTCAATCGCGTTTTTCTCGAAACGACTTTTCTCAACCTGGCCGGAATCATAACTCCAGCTATAATTGCCCGATTTTCAATTTTAAAAAACTATAATTTCCGTAACAACAACGGCTATCGTACGCAGCCGTTTCATTTTAAATTAAATTAGTATTTTCTAAGCCCTCGAATAGGAGTAAAAATTTCGCCAAAATTTCACTTTTTTAACACCCGCCATCTTGTGAGAAAAAATTCTTGACAAACAGCTACGTAGAACGAGAACTACATTTATAAGCATTATAAAACTTTTTATCTTTATTTTTCATACAAACCATTGTCGAGTTATTGATCCAGCCGTTGACCACATCTTTACACAGAGGGTCTAGCATACCGCAATAACGTTGTTAATTTCTAATTCTTGAAAGTAAACATTCCGGCGAAATAAGCCCAATGTATGCTTAATAATGTGCCTTTTTTCGAAATAAAACATAAATAATCTAATAGACAAAAAAATTCGGAAAAACGGTATATTTCTGACCGTCACAGAGGTGTCTTCCCCTAAAGTTGACAGAAGTTGGAACGACTCCAGAGAATTGTTCGATTCCGAAATTCTGTAAAACCAAAGTCATTGCGTCGAATTTGACGAAATTCATATTTGACGAATTTTAGCCAGATTGCCAGTCATTCACGAGTAACATCAAATCAATTTTTCGTCTTTTCTAAATGTGTTTTCTAAATTAAGGAAGCTTTCCAGTGTGACAGCCCGAAAAATCGCTGTTTTCGCGATTTTTTTTTTTAAAGAAAAAATAATCTAATCGGTCTGGTTTTTTTTTGTATATTAATTGGGTATTGAAGAATACAAAACAATTTTTTAAAGATCGATGTATTTATTAATTAATATCTATAAAAATGATGAAACAATTGTTGCAGAAAATGCACTTAGATGTGGTGTCCACGTTGGGGGTCACAATTTTGATCTGAAACAAAAAACACAAAAAGATTATTGATCGGTATATAATTGGCTTTCGTGCTATGGAGGCTTTTTTTTTTTTTTTTTTGCAAAAATGACGCCGGTTTGAACAAAAAGTATCGATTTTAGCATTTTTTTTGGCAGTTTTTTTTACAAAAAAATAGGAAGATGTCAAAAAAAAAAAAAAAAGCTTCCATAGCACGATAAACAATGACGTTAAGAATATTGTGTAAAAAATTCAACTCGATAGCTTTAAAACTCTGCCCTCCAAGTTGGACACCGTTTTGAAAAATGCTGTTACGAGAAAAACGCGTTCAAAGTTTCGCTGTAGCTGTAGCGCTCCGTTGCCTTCTTCCAAGAAATGCTGTACAGTAACCGAAATAATCTGAATTTCGGCATGAAAATTCCAGGGAATATTCGGAAGAGTGTATACTATTCGATAAAGCAAAAAAAAAAAAAATCGATTTTTTGAAAATTTCACACTGGAAAGCTCCCTTAAATGAAAGGTTCAATTTTATTTTTGACAGTGAGCTTCCTCGATGAAGCGAACGAACCGATCCCGAAAAATCCAGCAGCATCGACCTCAACCGTGCTTACCAATAAAAAAAAAACGTGTAGCTGCCTGTCCGGAAGACATTTGGGTGGAAAGATTGAAAAAGGAATGCGAAGGTGCTCGACGTCGGATCGTGGTCTGCGAACCGGAAGTAGCGCCCGTTAGTCGCGAGTGTGGCGCGTTTACGCGCAGCCGACGGGGAAGGCGTGCATTTAATATGCGGGATGAAACGCGGTCCCGTGGTCTACACGCCGTCCTCGTCCGCATCGTCGTTCTCTAGCCGCTCCTTCGTCTCTCCGCGTCCTCTAATTTATGCGATAGCGCTCTCCTGTTCCCAGGCGTGTGGCTTCCGCTTTCTCCCGCTCCTGGGCCTATTGTTCGTTCCACAATGAGTGGATAGCAGCGTCGAGTTCCGTCCTTTCCTCCCTGTTCAGAAGGCAAGCAGGGCAGCCTGAAAGGCATCTCCCAATTCTTGGGTACCTCTGTCTTACTCAGGACTTACTCTGCGTCTTCCTTTTTCTTCGTCTTCAGCCCTTATTCTAGACTTCTGGCTAACTGTCTTCTTCCCTCGCTCTTCGTATGTATTGCATGTTGAATAAGTTCTCGCTGTTTTTCGACGAATGGCGTTCCGAATGAAGAGCTTAGGCCACAGTAACGGGTATAAAATCATGTGCAAATTTAACCATTTCTTTTCGTATGAAAAAGTGATGAAGCTGTGAGAATTTTTTTTTTTTTCGATGTACAAAATGGCCGTCTACTCGCAACTTCTCGAAACAGCTTTTTTCCAATTGACGTGCCAAATAACTTCTTTGCTTCTCCGAACACATTGAACAACTTACTGAACATCCCAATATACGTTCCATAGACAGTAGTGGACGCGTCGATGTACGACTTCAGCGTTCTGCCATGTTGAACGACGTTGGCGAGGATCAACACTCAGATGGGTGACCGCTTGGCCGTGTCTAGCTCGCGGCAGTCCGAATGAGTTTTCGATGGCGATGCAACCGAAATTCAGTACATTACAGGCACCTTCATCAACGCGAGTTTTCTTCAGTTTCCCCGTGCCCTTGTCCAAAAGCGACACGGTAGTGCATTAGAAAGGAGTCAGGGGCGACACTCCATAATGGTCCTTTGCGAAGTGGAAATACCAAAGTGTAGGCACAAAGTAAGGGATGGCAAATCCCAATTCGTTATTGTTATTTTCGCTATTCGGTAATTATTTCTCAGACCGCGTCATTCGTAGACATCACGAGAACAGTCAGTCAATTGATGGTCGCCTCCTCTTCTGACAGCAGGCCACAAATCTTCAGCACGGAGGTGCAACAGGCCACGAGACGAAAAATCGAAGATCCGTAGATCCCCGCGACTAATGGGTCGGACTCGTCGAGCTCGACGCTTTCCATCCAAGACGTTCCTCAATGAAATTGTGTTTCTGCTGAGGCTGGAAATGCAGGGATGCTGCGTGAGCGATTGCAGATAGAAGCGGAGGAAAACGTTGGCAGAGGAAGAGGAAGAGAGAACGATGTTCATCAAGTTCGGCGATGAGACTTGTCGCCGGTCCGAGAGAATTTGTTGAAACTAATCTTGGGTCGTTCGGGGTCAGGCGACGTTCCAAACTCGCGATCTACCCGTGTACCGTAGATATACAGGCCTCGCGCGTCAGCCTCGAGCGTCACACGGTTGAGCAGAAGCAGCAGCTGCAAGCGTCCCGCTTGAGGAATGAGCGATTCCAACGAGCTCGTAGAAACGTCGCGACGTCTTCTAGGGCTGCTCTCCGACGAATCATCGCGAATTCCTTCCCCGAAGCTCAGGCTAATGAATTTCGTCTCGTGGAACGGCGCGTCGCGGAGGCACGAGAGACCATAAACGTGAGCATCAGCTGAGGAAACTTTGGCTGGAAGGAGGCTTGATGCTAAAAGTGCAATGCGCTGCTATTCCCCCGGGTGATCGATCCAACGATGTTACAAAGATTGCAGGATGGTAAAAATCACACGATGACTCTTCGTTTTATTCCATTTGCAAAGTTTTCCGTACATTAGCGTAGGGTTTCTTCAGTCGTGGCTTTCTCGTACGAGACGTTTTAAGCGCGAAATAGAATGATGAGCAAGCGATGTGCAAGATTCTAATTAAGGAGGTACGATCACTTCCACGGGATCAAAAAAGAGTTTCAATTTATTTTACCCTCGGCTGCTCTGATTGACGTTTACTTATGTTGATTATTCGTATTATCGATTATGGTGTGCCAGATGTTGTGGTAAATGGTGAATTCATTGCACGTGAAGAAATAAAAACTGAAAAATCAGATTGCCAACGACGAGGGTAGTAATTTTCGTAATAATATTAACGTAATTTCTTAATTCATATTTACGTAATTTCTTAATTCATATTAACGTAATTCAAGCCTATTAAAATAGGCTTGAATTACCTCAGCGGAATTAACACGATGGGCAGAATATAATTATTCATATTATTGATACGTGATAAAAGATAAAACTCCATAAATTGTTGTTTGCATATTTTGTGGCGGTTGCTATTGGAATTAATTTCAAAACAAAGCTGGGTTATGTTTGCCAAACGCATCAGCTGTCACTCGCGACATTGCTAAGTCTGTGGGTGCTATTTCGTCGTTCTGACCATTTTCAACCGGAAGTCGAAACTTGCTTGTAATGTAGTGCTTCAACTACACGGTGAAAATTGATTTTCTGATTTGTTACAATATCTATTATATCTAATCTATCGAATTTCAGTTTTCCAACGGGTGTAGTTGGATAAGAGAGCAGAAAAACCACGATCACCGCACTTCCGGTTGACCGTCTCCATAAGACGAGGTGCTTCGGTAAGTCAAAGTGCTCGACTTTGCAGTGTTATTGTGAAAAAGTAAACGGTCAAATTTTGGCAAAAGGCGCATAAACTATTCGTCAAAATCATATAAAAATTCCAAATCCGAAAGTTGAATTCGTAGTAATGATTGTACCTCCTTAACACGATTTTCTTTTGTAAATCGTCCATGTATTGATGTTTGTTTCCAGCATTTCCTGCAAGCTTGGTGGTTCGAAACCCACTAAGAAACGATATTGTGTAGCAATGAAAGTTTAGTAGCCTAAACTTTTTTTTGGTACACTTGGACTACAAAAATCACTCAAAGGATTTTTAGGTTCCTCATAAGAAATCTGAGGCCCAAGTTTGTGGGATACGTTTTTGGATGAAGGAACTGCAGAACTAAACAAATACATAAGACTTTTCGGTGTGTTCAAACGACCCGAAATTTAACACCGTATGAAAAAAAAACATAGTGACGGAAATTAGGAGGTCTGAAGATGACCGAAATAAAGAAGTGATCAGTGTACACGAGAAGTATATCAGTGTACCTTGTATATCAGTGGGTGACAGTTCTGTGACAAACCATCTAAGTCCGTAGACAATCTCGTATTGAGAATTAATCCTTTCTTGAATCAATGCCACACGACAGCTACAAACAGTTCTGTGGTTTTTTAGTGCTATTCGTGCAAGGGAGATGACGTTAGTTGGATCTTAATTTGTTCGAAGTTCACTTATCGCTAGATGACAAGATTCGAATGTTCGTAAAGTTTGTGAAAAACGAAAGAAATATCAAAACCGCAATCGGCGTGTGAAAAATTTGGCATAGTTTGGTGCTACAACAAACAAATCAACCGCTTCAAAGCATCCTATACTACAACGAAAAGGAATGTTACGACACAGTGTACCATGCCTGCAACACTCCCTTTATTGCTTTATAACGAGCCCTCTGAATGAATTTTTCAAAAACTAAACAATATGTTTTTTTTCTCTTGTTAAAACCTCCCACGAATTCAAGTTATTCATTTGTACGTTGTTGAATTGTGGAGGGTTGAGGCCGAAAAGGCTAGACACCATCGCAATCTGGCCCAAGCTCGCCATACTTCCTTTGATGGACAAATCAACCCATTGATGTCTCGACCTCTGAGCGTTTATTACAGTTAACCGAAAAAAATCGCACATTCTGAATCCTTCAACGTGTTGTAGTTGTATTAGATATTGATCGGCCACAAGTGATACTTTCTTTACATTGGGAAAATATCAGTCCGCTATCGCGAAACCAAAGTGAGTCAAAACGTGCGCTGAGTTGGTGAAATACAAAAATACAAAAGTTCCAAAAATCTGTAAACCTTCACCGCTCACCACATTCAATTCATACCGTCCCTCAATGACACTCTCCGGGTATCAAAAAATCGATCGCGACATAGCGCAATTCGACAAACACCTCCACCGTTCACTGACTCAAAAAAAGTTGAAATTGTACAATGCCTGAACGGCTACGCCGTTTCTCGCCAAACGAAATACCGATAGTGTTTGGGCGATACTATTAGCGTGTGAAAAAATTATCCTGACATCGAAAAAAAATTGTTAAGATGACACTGCGGTAAAGCAAACCGACACACACACAAACATTCGGACATTCTCCTGTGAGAATGATGTTCCCTCGTGTTTGAAACATTCACAAATTTCAAATAGAAATTGAACCATTAAGGCTTTAGTCCACAGTAACGGGTATCAAATCATGTGCGAATTTAACAATTTTGTTTTCGTATGAAAAAGTGAAACTCATAATATTAATTACACAATCAAAAAATCGAACTCATAAAATTAATTACACGTCTATTTAGTATGAATATCAAGCTGTTAGAAATTGTTTTTTCGATGTACAAAATGGCCGACTACTCGAAACTTCTCGAAATAGCTTTTTTCCAATTGGCGTGACAAATAACTTGAACAATTTTCACTCGATTTACTTCAAATTTAAAAGTTATGTTCCTAATTGCATTTCGCAGAGAATTACGTACGGAATTTCTGAATAATCGAAAACTTTTCATTTTATGAGCAGTTTATGAGCAGTTATAACGAACGTTTTCACTAAAAATTCATTTCTTACGTTCAAATACCTACAACTTTTGCATAAAACAATATTTTTTAATTCCGTACGTACTTCTCTAGGTATCCTAAAGTACATTGACGAGAATTTTTGTTTTTTATTCTAGGTAAAAAATTGTGGATGCTAAATGTCACGCCGCGGAGCGCCTGAAAAAAAGATAACAAAAGAAAATATGATTAGTCGGCTATTTTGTACATCAAAAAAAAATTCTAACATCTTGATATTCATACTACATAGCTGTGTAATTGATTTTATGAGTGAATCACTTTTTCATACGAAAACAAATTGTTAAATTCGCACATGATTTTATACCCGTTACTGTGGCCTAAGGCCTTGAAGTACCCGGACGAAATTTCCTCCGCGAGGAAGCAAAGAGGAACATTTTGCAAAAAAATCGAGACCTGCAATAAGAGGTAGCGTCAAAAAAAATATGTTTTCAACGTTTCCTGATGTGCAGTTTCAGCTCGCCGCATGTTTATTCGACGGCGTGATACATTATGTTTATTAATAATCTTTCTACATTCTGTCCATCGAGTACTGTAATTAGCGCACCCATCCCGAGAGCGTTGCATCCCGCAATGTTCACCATCCAACTAATAATATTATTTCACAACATTAATACGATAATTCCGTCCATGTTGCGATAGCATCACACATCCGTCGTTTAATTTGGCTCGGCTGACTCCTCGGAATCGAAAAGTCTCACGCCACGTCACTTCGAGCGCTGATCACGCGCCCTTTTTCGTCCGAGGGTACATTTGATGCGCGCTTACCAACGAGAGAAGCAACGGTGCATCACTACGAGCCATTTAATTAAACCTCCGGGCAACGTCGAGGATCGGAAGAAGAGAGTTAATATCGAAATGTACAAGACCGCAAAGAGAACCTATACGCTTATCTCTCTTCAGTCTATATATTCGCTCCTCTTTCGTCATCTCTCGCGGCTAATCTGGATAGCTATTTTTAGTTTTTTTTTTTAAATGTGAATTTTCCAGCCACGGTGTAGACGATCGATTTGAAATTTGGAGAGTGCATTCAGTATATGGCAAAGAATTTACTGTACAAATTTGAATCGAATGGCAACATTTCGCCAATTGTCCCTAAACTCGTTAATTTGTCTTTGAGAATAACAAAGGCCAAATGTCAGGTGACGTGTAGTACAGGTGATTGAAAGAAGAATGTATTTTTTAAAAGGCTAAGTGGATTTGACTAACTGAAAGACTAAGTGGATTTAGCTAAGGGTCAGTAAGCCAAGCTAACTGTCAGTGGCAGACGCGTGACAGTTAGCTATTTTCTATGTTGAAAAAAAACTTTTTAAGGTACTAAAGGGAGTTAGCTACTTCCTATGTTAAAAGAAAACTTTTTGACGTAAGGAGATGCCTACGGTCATCGCTGATTGGAAGTTTCACGCATGAAATTGTGTGGAAAGAAGTTAAAAATGCTATGAAAAACTGTCAACTGTGGGTGAAAGTATCGCTGAAGAAGTAAATCCTTTGTCGTATACCATAAAACGGACTTAAAATGACATTAACGGTAACTTTTTTTGGGGCTACTTTAGCAGAGACAGTTTTTGGGGCTACTTTAACAGAGCCCCAAAATACAGTTTTCATTAATTCTCTTTCAACTTTTTTTCTATTGTTGCTCAAATTTGTTGGTCAAGTTGATTGTAATGTTGCTCAAGTTGATTTCGATCTCAATGATAATTATACGACTGAATAAGTGCGTATAATAGTACCCTAGGTACTTGATATTTTTCTGTAAAATGTTTCCTTAATAAAGATGACAATTCGATTGCAAATAATAGTTCTTTTTTATTTAACTCCATGTATAATGCATAAAATATTAACTTTTTTATCAATATGATGTCAAAATAACCCTCAATCTCGACATAAGTTGCATTTCAATGCCTTGTCAAAGAAACTCCACACTCAAGGTTACTTTGCACTTAAAAAAACATCTTCAGAATTGTGGGCGGCGTGACTTTTTTATACATTTCATAGCCAAAGGACACATTGTTCTATTGGCGCAAAAAAAATGGAATTTAGGATGTTAAAAAAAAATTACTAACAAAAACTTCCAAAACCTGTTGAAAGTAACCCCATTTTACGGTGCTGAATGCATCCACCAAATTAAAAATCGACCGTCTACACCGTTTTTTCAAAATGTACAATTGAAAAAAAAACCTTTTTAACATAGGGAGATGCCTACGCTCATCGCTGAATGGCAGTTTCACGCATGGAATGGTGTGAAAAAAGGTTTGAAATGTTAAGAAGAACTGTCAAATCACTCGGTACGTTATGACAATTTATCCATCAGTGTCATAATATACATAGTAAGTACCATCTTAAGCATCTCCCTATGAAAGTAAAAAATAAATAAAACAATAAATACGATAAATAAAAAGTGTTTTTTATTGTAAATTTTACACAAACGGTGTAGACGATCGATTTAAAATTTGGAGAATCCGTTTAGTACGTGATAAAGTATGTATTAATTGTATAAATTTATACATACATATACATATGCATATATTTATACATACATATACATTATACATACATATACATTATACATACATATACATTATACATACATATATACATATACTGTATAAATTTGAGTCAAATGGTAACATTTCGCCAACCGTCCCGAAACTCCTTAAGGCCTTAGGCCACAGTAACGGGTACAAAATCATGTGCGAATTTAACATTTTTTTCCGCATGAAAAAGTGATTCACTCATAAAATTAATTACACATCTATTTAGTATGAATGTCAAGCTGTTAGAATTTTTTTTTCGATGTTCAAAATGGCCGACTACTCGAGACTTCTCGAAACAGCTTTTTTCCTATTGGCGTGACACATAACTTCAACAATTTTCACTCGATTTACTTCAAATTTAAACGTTATGTTCCTAATTGCATTTCGCAGAGAAATACCCACGGAATTTCTGATTAACCGAAAAATTTTCTTTTTATGACAAGTTTATGAGCAGTTATAACGAAATTTTTCACTGAAAACTCATTTCTTAAGTTCAAATACCTACAACTTTTGAATAAAACAATATTTTTAAATTCCGTACATACTTCTCTAGGTATTCTAATGTAGATTGACGAGAATTTTTGTTTTTTGTTCTAGGTAAAAAATTGTGGATGCTAAATGTCACCCCGCGGAGCGCCTAAAAAAAGATAACAAAAGAAAATATTAGTAGTCGGCCGCTTTGTACATCGAAAAAAAAAATATATATTTTCTAACAGCTTGATATTCATGCTAAATAGATGTGTAATCAATTTTATGAGTGAGTCACTTTTTCATACGAAAATAAAATGGTTAAATTCGCTTATACTCGTTACTGTGGCCTAAGGCCTTAAAATAATCCCGAGCCCTGTCAGTCCGATCTGTACAGGTACTTCGTACCATTACACTTCGTGCTTGACTTCACAATCTTCTAAAACGCATCTTCAAAAGATGCAAACAGAAAATCATGGCATATAAGGTAAATAAAAATATCGTTGAATAGGTCGCCTAATTTTTAGAGGTGTCTCAACAGGGTACATTGCGCGTCTATGAATACCCGCATTATAGTAATGTGTGGTGAACGAAAAATTTCGCAAGCCGGAGATGAGGATACGAATCGCCGACCGAAAATAAGCTTAATCTCGCTGAGTGAAAACGCTGCCAAATGTAATGCGTCTTCGACCGGTGAGACTCGAACAGCAGTGCACCGGTTTTCGCCACGAGCCTCGCGGTTTTCCTCATCGTGTCCTTATTTCACGCCAACCCCCGCCCCCCCCCCCACCCCCCAGTGCCGGCGAATTTTTCTTTGCATTCTTTTACATTGACAGGTTCTTCCACGTTCTCGCTCCATATTTTCACAGCCCCCCCCCCCCTCACTTTCCCGTTCTTTCTCGCTGTATTCCACTGGCGGCAATTCACTTTTGACGAAGAGCTTCGAAAACCAGTATAGATATCGACGGATTAAGGGAAGGGTGAGAAATAAAAATGAAAAGGGATGAAAAAA
This sequence comes from Ophion costatus, assembly GCA_951751655.1. Taxonomy (NCBI): domain Eukaryota; kingdom Metazoa; phylum Arthropoda; class Insecta; order Hymenoptera; family Ichneumonidae; genus Ophion; species Ophion costatus. The sequence continues at coordinate 42,263,067 of OX632356.1, forward strand.
AAGAAATATGGCCATGGATATAAAGGAGACCCGCATGCACCAAAACTACCCCTCCCCTTAATATATTTCTCGTGGCCTATCCCGCTTCTCTCTCTCTCTCTCTCTCTCTCTCTCTCTCTCTCTCTCTCTCTCTCTTTCTTTCTGTTTCCCTCTCACTCTCTCGCTCCTCGTCTATATGACGCTATATAGAAGATCCAACCCCTCGCAACGGCTGGTTTTCAAATATTTTATTTCCGCTCGCATTGGCAAAGCCCCGACCGGCTCTCTGTGTGTTTGAACAACGGGAGCCCGTTTCAATTTTCTCTATATATGGATATATTATACACCACCGAGACTTCTCAACCCTCCCGCAAGCTCATACACGCCGGGTTATACGTTCGTAATAACGCAAAAAGAACAATTAGTATCGACAAAGGCGGATGATCGAAAGGAAAAACGTTCAATTTGTTATTTTTCATTTTATTTTCTCAAAACCATCTATTTTTTTAGATATTTTGAGAGATGCAATTGCAGAGAGCACTACCCACGAAATACGGATAATAATATTACAAAAACTAATTACACATCATCAAAGATGAAATACAAAAATATGTTTCTATAATTAATCTACGAATAATATGCATTTGCATTCCACAGTCGATACTTTATGATGTAAAGAAAGGGAAATTGATTTCTGAATTATGAAATAATATAAGCGATGGCGATAGATATTTAAGCAAGTCAACACAGTCGAAAATAAAAAATTGAAGAATTCGAGAATTCACGATCCCCCGTGCTTGCAAGAAATTCGAAATTAAGTTATAAATCAGGATGGAAAGCGCGCAGTTCTTACAGAATAAATGAAAATATTCAAGTCAGTGATTTACGTACGTCATCGCGCGGAACGAGCTGGGAATTAGTTATGAATTCGTTCGGTCGATGGAAATAGTAGACTTTTTAAAATTATTTTTATTGGAGAAGGAAAGGGCGGCACGTGGAGTGCATTTGTTTTGAGTTTACGACTGTGTAACAGAGTACACACACACACACAAATATATATATATATATATATATATATATATATATATATATGGAACAGTGTACCTCGATCGCAATGTGCCTGCAAGAGAATGAGTGGGGCTAGGGGGCAAGGGGCACACACGAACCAACGGGAACCAGGAAACGAGCGACCTGCAACTTTCGCAGCCGTGTGTGCCTCCATATCTTTCCTTTTTATTCGTTTCCTCTTTCTCTCCCTCTTTCCGTGTGTACGTCTGCTCTCATCGATCGTCGTTATAAATACTGCACAATCGTTTTTTTCTTTTCCTTCCTTTTTCAACCCGCCCCCCCCACCGCTCAATCCTCCGTATTCTATAGTCCCAGAGACCTACTGGGGATATATATTTGTCTCGATCGGCCGGGGTGAGTGGCGAGCGAGGGAACGTCAGACGAAGATAGAGGCAGAAAGGAAGAAAGACAGTAGGAGGGAAAGAGGGAACGTCATGTTATTGCAAGAATTGAGACTCCCTGATGAGTTCGATATGCAAAAATAATGAGCAATCGACAATCTTTTTCCAGAACTCACGAAAATCGATCGATATTAATTTCCATATCGTGAAGAAAGTTTCGAGCATCCGTGTTTTTGTTTCTCAGTCCTTGTATAAAAAAAAAACTTCGATTGCAATACTCGGGAGCCCCAAGATCCTACCACGTCCCTGATGGGATTTGATAGCTTGGAGTCCACATTGGAATCCAAACGGATTCCACGGTATTTCTCGATTGACGTGATTTGATCATTTTTTTATTCGACATTCTCAACCAGAATTTGTTTGATATCCCATTGAAAAATTGTCCGTTCGTGATCCCGTGCACGATTTTGTCGGGCAGTCCCAAGATGGACCTGCATCTCTATAGGGATTTGTTAGGGACACCGCATATAGGGAGTCCTCATTGTGATCCAATTGGATTCTCCACTGTTCCCCGATGAACGCCGTTTGAGGATGCTCACCACGTTCGAATCGAAAATATGTGAAAAGTTGCGAGAAATAACTCGGCGTGTTGGAGCGTAACCTGCACGCTCCGCGGGCGTGTACGTGCGTGACGATGTGATGTCAAAGTGCAGTAAAAAACGATTACTACAGTTGATTTTCGGTGGTAGGATTCCCATTGATTTATAAGATGTTTCGGGAAAAGTGACGACATGTTATCATATGGTTCACATTTATACGGTAAATTCTTCGTCATACACTGAATGCACCCTCCGCATTCATAATCGATTGTCTACGACGTTTCTATAAAAATTACAATTCATAGCCTACGCTCACGGCCGAATGGCAGTTTTACCTACGAAATAATATGAAAAAGTGTTTAAAATGTCAGGAAAAACTGTCAAATCGCTCAGTTCGTTATGGCACTGATGACGAAATTGTCATAATGTACTGAGTGAAAAACTGTCAAATTCATTCATTAAGGCACTGATGACGAAATTGTCATAATGTACTGAGTGAAAAACTGTCAAACCACTCAGTTCATTATGGCATTGATGACGAAATTGTCATAATGGACTGAGTGAAAAACTGTCAAATCACTCAGTTCATTATGGCACTGACGACGAAACTGTCATAATGTACTGAGTGAAAAACTGTCAAATCTCTCAGTTCATTATGGCACTGACGACGAAACTTTCATAATGTACTGAGTGAAAAACTGTCAACTCGCTCAGTTCATTATGACACTGATGACGAAATTGTCGTAATGTACTGAGTGAAAAACTGTCAAATTCATTCATTAAGGCACTGATGACGAAATTGTCATAATGTACTGAGTGAAAAACTGTCAAACCATTCAGTTCATTACGGCATTGATGACGAAATTGTCATAATGGACTGAGTGAAAAACTGTCAAATCACTCAGTTCATTATGGCACTGACGACGAAACTGTCATAATGTACTGAGTGAAAAACTGTCAAATCACTCAGTTCATTATGGCACTGACGACGAAACTGTCATAATGTACTGAGTGAAAAACTGTCAAATCGCTCAGTTGATTATGAGACTGATGACGATATTGTGCATTCAGTACTGAGTGAATGAACTGTCAACGCGCTCAGTTCATTATGACACTGATGACAACATTGTCATAATGTACTGAGTGAAAAACTGTCAAATTCATTCATTAAGGCACTGATGACGAAATTGCCATAATGTAATGAGTGAAAAACTGTCAAATCACTCAGTTCATTGTGGCACTGATAACGAAATTGTCATAATGTACTGAGTGAAAAACAATTTCTTCTCCCTTTATATTATGATTATTAGGCACCTCCCTATGTTAAAAAGTGTTTCTTCAATTGCAAACTTCATAGAAACAGTGTAGACGATTGATTTAAAGTTTAGAGGGTGCATTCAGTACATGACAAAGAATTTACTATGTAAATTTGAATCAAATGATAACACATCGTAAATTGTTCCAAGACTCATTAAGTTTTACGTTCTTAATCGATTTATACTTTTTCAAGATTCACTTATATTGTATATCTACATATTTTGTTTAGAAACTTCAACATACATAATGCAATGGGATCCATCAAGAATCATATCGGATTCTGTTAGATGATGTGGGAATCCTTTAGGATTCAAATTGGATTCGTACATTTAAATCCAATGAGAAATCTCTATAACAATCCAATTTATGGGCCAGACGTCGTAGTACAGCGATCCAATGCGATGACCCATTGGGTCCTTATCAGGAAATAGGAACGAGTATGGGAATTCAATTAGATCCCTGTGACAATTTCTGCACGGCCGTCATCAAAGTCGCAATTCTTCTCGATCAATCAGTCATCGATATACAATTTCACTTCGTTTATCTCCACCTGCATACAGAATCGATTCGACACCTTGTATGTGTACCGTCATCGCGAACGCGATATGATCCTAATGAAAAATCGCCTTTGTCGTATTGTTGGTGGAATAATTCGACCGTCAATGGATCCTCACCGACACTGACAACGTTGTGATTACACTGTAACGGCTGGATAATCGTGATAATTGAATTATTCATTCACGTCGAGTGTCCAAGAGAAAGAGAGGGAGAGAGGCAGGGAGATATGTGGAGTAACAGGCAATGCAAATGACAGGCGTTTCGTCCTCGTCCTGCTTAATACACGTCAAACTCCAAACTCACCCACGTGCCCACCCACCCACCTACTCACACACATATATACTACGTATATTTCTGTATACATGGGGAAAGTACATTTTGAGCCATATATGCTAGAGGGTGTCTCAAAATGACCTGACATTTTAAATTGCGCGTCATTTTTTTTGTGGCCAACATAGAGGACTAATCTTTGACAACTGGCATCAGGAAGTATTGAGGTTTAGTCATGAAGAATTACACGATCGAGCAACGCATAGAAATTGCTATACGCTGCATCGTTACTGCGTATAGTTATCGCAGACGAAGTTTCACCGTTGTGTTATCCCGCGCCGCGGCGATGTGAATTGGCCATCAAGATCGTGTGATTTGACGCCATTGGACTTCTTTGTTTGGGCTTTTCTAAAAGGCAAAGTGTATGCCAATGATCCACAGACCATTTCGGAGCTTAAGAAAGCAATTGGACGCACCATTGATGAAATTAGTCCCCAATTATGCCAAAATGTTATTGAAAAATTCGTCAAAATAATGAACGTTTGCAAACTGGGACGAGACGGCCGTTTATCGGATATCCCGTTCCACACATAACCTCCATGTTTGTACCTTATGTTGAAATAAGAATATTCATGCTCTCCGAATAAATAATACGTTTCATTAATAAATAAAACGTCAGGTCATTTTGAGACACCCTATACGTAATGTTAACTATTAATCATTCATTTTAGGAATAGGGTGGTCTTAGAAATTACCGTTTTGTAAGTTCACTCACATTTACAGCTGAAGGTAATTATTGAAAAATTGGACTCACACAATATTGCGTGGAAGAGGGGAAAAGGGTAGGCTACTACGAGGATGGTCTACGAAATCGACTGTCCCCAAAATCATATTTCGTCTGAAGTTGCACAGACACGCCACAAGCTATCCGGAGAATATTGTGCAAGCGCTCTGTTACGTCCTCGACGACGTAGATACTTGCGAGCTTACACCACCAACACCTTGCCAAGGTGTGCGCAGTCCCTCGAGACAATTTACGGCCTCTAGATAGATATATCAGTGCAAACGCGTGACAGTTTCAAGCGCGTTAAGCAAGCGAGAAATCGAGATCGTGATTGAGAGAGAGAGAGAGAGAGAGAGAGAGAGAGAGAGAGAGAGAGAGAGAGAGAAACGCTTGGGGATTCGCTACGGAGTTTCTGGAAGACCGAGGATCGATCGTAGAATTCGATCAGGGGAGATTCCTGAGACTGGATTTGCATCAAGCAACGTTGCTGCCAACGTCTTACCCTCCTCTGCCGGCAGCAAAGTCCCGGGCGAGATTCGCGCGATATTGGCAGGTCGGAATCGCTCCGCGGTCTGGAAACGCGCGTCACGTGCCACGCCTGCAGGTGTACATTTCAAGTAAAAAATTTGCAAGTGTGAAAAAGATGCGAAGGTGGAGAGTTTTTTTTTCGAATATTTAGAAGTTTGTGGTATCGCGGTCATCGTATCAATTTTCCTTGGCGTTTTCAGCGATTGTTGTTTGCACTTTTTTTGTATTCGTTTATGGCGCATGTACTTCTCTCCCTTAACCCTTCTTCTTCCTTTGGATGTATCTATCAATCTCTTTTCTTCTCTGCCTTCCTTTCTCTCTCTCTCTCTCTCTCTCTCTCTCTCTCTCCCTCTCTCTCTCTCGTTTCAGTCTTAGTTCTAGTTTCTAATTTTTGTTTCATAGTTTTTATAGTTTTTTGCTTCATATAGCTTCTCTGCGCTGCTTGGTCTCGTTTGACCGTTTGGGTATTTGATTATGTACTTTGATTTTATATTTTGCCTCCCGTGGCTTCTTGGCCTTGCTTTGTCTCGCTAGTTATTGTTAGATATTTCTGATTAATTTTTGGTTTAAATAGCTTTTTGTTCTACTATGTTGAACCTGCCTTGCGCATACAATATTCAATTATTGTTTATTTTTACATTTTATCTCACACCCTATATATTGGACATGTTAATATTTTTTGTACTTGCAGCTGCTTGCTATACCATAGAATGGTTTTTTGCTCATGCTTATTCTACCATTCGTTGTTTTTTTATTCATTATCAGTTATGCTCTGTACTATTTTTGTTAATATTATACATGTATTTTATTATTTAAAGCTTTTTACCAAGGCATACGTTAATTATGTAACTATTCATCAATCCATCAAACTATCCATCAATCAATCAATCAAACTCTCCCGCGGGTTTCTCGTTCCCTTGCTCCCTCTCCTTCAGACAATCCCAAGTTCTGAATCATGACGTTTTCTTTGTCATGGTATAATTATGGATGTATCTGTACCTCTCATGCATGTTCCCTATCATTCGGTACCTTTGTCGGTACCTGATCGGTATCATTCGGTATTCTTTATCGGTACCTTTGTCTTTTGTGCGACCGGAAACAAGGAGGGCTAGTGATAAGAGGAGACGGGGAGACCACTTATTTTGCTGGAGGAGGAAACGACATGCCGAAACAAGCAAATGGCAGGAAAACAAGTACACTGTACATAAATAATATTGAAATACTTGGTTACCCATTCCTCGTTGAAAATGTACAAGATTAAATTTACTGGAAAATGAAAAATCTCCGGATCAGAAATTTTAATTCAATTGGAAGGAAAAAAAGGGAGCAAGAATTATTTCTCTCTGTGGAATCTTCTTTCGGGTGGTGCAAATTGATTTTGGGGTACATTTTAGGTAGTTTTCACGGCGTTATTTCTCCCGAATAAATAGACGCGGTTCGGTTTTATATATAATAATTATTAATACAATTTTTAATTTACATATACAAATATTATTAAAACAATTATTAATTTTTCCTATCTTTATTTTATCTCCTTTTATATCCATTCCTATAAATTTGTTATGTTCAATTTGAGTAATACCAGAACTAAATATAATATCTTGTATTCGAGTTATTGTTTTTTTACCTTTGATAAAAATAATGTCTTAAATATTTTATTATTCAATCTTCAAGATCAACATTAATTATCTTCTTTTCAAATTTGTTCATATATATTTATACAAAGGGTGTCCTGCCATGAATGTATAATCCTCCAACTATCGATAGGTCAGATCATGTCCTAATATATGCTGGAATTTTACTTCAGTAAAAGTTCCACGGTTTTCGAGATAAAAATCATCGGCTTTTGGTTTTTCGCATGCCATTGCTACCAACGATAACTCATTTAACGCAGTTTAAAAAAAATGCTCTCGGTTATTCGTTTTATCTAGAAAAGCTTTTTTTTAACCTCAGCAGAACTGCAGAATTTCCACACAAACCAATTCCAACATCTGACTTTGACCGCCTGTGGTGTAAGAAAAACAACGCATAACGTGCCAATTACTGTCAAAAGTTGCTTAGTTATTGTCGATTCATATCATTTGCACAAATGGCATGCGAATAACCGAAAGCAGATGGTTTTTTCAAAAAACAATATAAAGCCGAAAATCGCAAAAACCGTAGGACTTTTACTAAACTGAAATTCCAGCATTATAGTAAGACATGATCTGACCTATCGACAGTTGCAGGATTATCCATTCATAACAGGACACCCTGTATATGCATATATGCACCTACGCACTCAGATACAAATGTGCATTTGTGTGTGTGGGAATGCATAATGCAAGAGAATGATGTGTGCGCCGCAGTATCAGGGGAAATACGAAGACGTTCCTGAAGATTCAAGCTAACGGATAAACAGGAAGACGTTCAATGTTGGTTCATTTACACGTATTGTTGCTGGTACGCAGAGTCATTGCATACCTACGTGTATACGGAGGCTGGTTCTTGACTGACAGTGTGGTAAGCCTAACACGCAGCTTCGACACTTCGGATCCAACTTAGAGGATTCCTTTCATGTATGGCTATGTATCTATATGTATTTATTCGTAGGAAGTACACCACCTTCAGCCACCGCGTACATATCCCGAATGTTCTGAATCTCTGCACTCTCGTCACCACTTGCTCAAGACTCTATTCACTATTGACGACATTCGAGCATCTCCTACACGTGGAACGAATCCCTCCGCACCTGTATGTCCCGAATATTGAAGGAATTTCGATCTCACGTTGCCGCAGAGCGGAAAACTATTTACCTCAAATTGTCCTTTTGTATGACGTGATTCTCCATTTTCGTATTAACAGGCCAATGATGATTGTAATTGTGCGACGATGGTTGATCAGACGCAAGCTGTATGCAGATTATTCGATAACAAGTTTTCTTACGAGAAACAACTTTTTTTTGGAGATTCGTAAAATTTCATAAGGTTGAAAAATATCGTGAAACGTGTAATGTTACATAGATTGGAGAGAGGCACGATATGTCGGATACTTTCCTTGAATTAAAAAAAGGGAACATTTGCTAAGACCTTCATATTTAACGATTTTATGATCTACATGTCTTATACAACAAAATGCTAATCATTATTTTACACATTACATTTGAATATTTCGAATTATATTATAGGTTACAACAAAAGAGACATCATGGGTTTTCAAAAAGTTGCCTATAATCGGACATGAAGGACATGAAGGAATTCGACATGAAAGCCCAAACTCCACTGTTGCTATCTGATGCTAGGGGACTATTGTCATATAAAATAAAATAAAACGTTGATTATTTTAACTTTGTAATTATTATCAAGCAATCACTCCTTGTGAGTTAATCTTTGATTAGGTAGGAACATTTGGCACAAACATTGGCATAAACGGATATCCAATATTAGGCCCGATTAAGCATCCGATATTATGATTCGACATAGCGAATATGAACAGTAATATGTTCGTACATATCGCTGTTTTTGCGAACGATGTACATTTATTAAGTAAAATAAATGCTATAGTTAATAAAAAATCAAATCAAACATAAATCATATCGACTTAACTCAATGAAAACACCATTTTTTAAGTTGAGAAATATTTTTGGTAAGTATCTACAAGTGGGGCTCCAGCTAGAAAAGGGGTTTAGAAACTTTGTACCGAGTCGATGTATTTCAGGGAACTGTTTTTAATATTTAAGTCAGGGAAACACAATTTCAACCCTTATTTCTAGCCCCAGACGCTTTGTTTACTTTTTTAAAGGTATGGAGGAAACGGGTTTGGTGACATCAAGTGTCACCAAACGGTGACAAACAAACCCAAACAAATTAGAGTAAACATACACAAAACGTATTTCAAAAATCGAATATTTTCCGGAAATATTTTTTTTCTTAATAAAATACCCCTCCCCATCATAAAAAAAAAACATATTTTCATACTGCAGAATAGCCCCGAACGCGTGAAAAAATGTTTGGAGCCGATTGGGGCTGGAGCCCCACTCGTAAATATTTACTATATTTTTTCACATCGGTGAAAAGTAACATCAGTTGACTGTTATACCTTTTTCGTTGCTAGGCATCCAAAAGTTTTGCAGTCGCGACATCTTACGACTACTTATTGGTGTACAACATCGAAAGCAAATATCACCATAGGAAAACTCGGGATAGCCCACTATCCCGAGTCACAAGAAACATCACTGAGTGTCCACCTTCAATTTTGTCCAAACTCATATGTGTAATAAACCATTGAAAACTATTAGACACGTATTTTTTTATCGGCTGAAAAACGATTTTGCGGGGGTAAACCACCCTTCAAAGAAAGACGTGTCGAGGGGTGGTTTTGCAGTTTCACCCACAAGCAGTTTCACCCACCGATCCGAATGAATAAAAAACTGGAATTCTTGTAATATAGAGTGATGCAAAATCTACTATAACAGTGTTGAAAAATAAATTAAAGGGTGGCAGGCTTTTCTTCTTATCACATACACTTCTCAAATAATAATTTTCCTTATCATGTTTATTATTATACCCAAATGGATTATATTTTACCCTTTTCAGATTCGATTATTTATAGATTTTCTGTTGATTAGTCGATCCGCCAGTACTACCTTAAGGATATTGTGTCCAAAATTGAAAATAGCAATCAAATTTTGAAAATTTCATAGGTCATTATGTAAAACATTTGAAAGGTTGTGTAAAAATTTCACGACGATTAGGAAGCTGGCTGCTGAGAAATTAGAATTGACAAATTACACGCAGCCTTATGAAAACTGAAGTAACGTTGCAATTATTTTTTTTGTTATAAAAAATTATGCCAAAAATACAAAAAAAATCACACTTGAGGAAAAACATATAAGAATATAGCGGCAACGTTGCATAGACCGAAAGTAGCAGGAAATACAAATACTCATTTTCGTTCACGGACGACGTCGATTTTTGCACCATAAAGCCACTTTTGTTGTTGATATATTTAAAATTAAAAAACGATCATTTATAAATATTTCCTCTATTTCTTGAAAACAAATAGCAAAGTTTGCTATTTGCTAATAGAATTGCAAAGTTATTTCAGTTTCCATAAGGCTGCGTGTAATTTGTGAATTCTAATTTCTCAGTAGCCAGCTTTCTAATCGTCGAGAAATTTTTACACAACCTTTCAAATGTTTTACATAATGACCTATCAATTTTGTTTAATTTTAATATCATTTTCAATTTTGGACACAACATCCTTAATGTGCACGAAATTTGTGTAACTCGAACGTGGAGTGCGAGGCAGATGAAAAAAGGTGTAACGCACACGGGGAAAGGAGGAAGCGATCGAAGTGGAGTCCAAAGAAAGAGAGGGATATATATGTATATATATATTTTTATGCCTTGGTACAAACCTTTAGGCCAGAGAAATACCGATGAGGTGGACTAATAATACAATAAATAAAAATAACATGGATGTTAATTAGCATCACATACACGTGCTAGCATGTCAATTATATAAATGAGATAAAAAGCAGTAAAATGCAATGCACAAACTATACGCATACATTAAGGCGTTACCCCCACTTGTAGCGCAAAAAAGGCCTTTTGCATGAATTTTTTTAAAGTAAACTACAAAAATTTTTTAATCGATCAATATACCATCTTAAAGAACACATCTTGAAGAACTTTCAGTAATTTTTTTATTGAAAAATATTACATTGTTTAGTGGCAAATGGCCGTCAATGAAATAATGTTTTTATATACACGGTTTGCGGTGACCAACATTGCGGCGAAGTGGATCATCTGAAAAAAAAATGCGGATGGATTTAGTCAAATATAAGTATAAAGTAGTCTTTAATCGAAGGATTTTAAAAAATATTCATTTTTCACAAAATGGCGGACAGTCAAAGTTAATGGTTCGATTTTAACGAAAAAAAAACGGCCGTTTTTCGGCTATAAAACGGCCATTTTTTTCGAAAAAAAAAATCGAACGATTAAAGACTACATTTTTATGTATTAAATAAGCCTGCAAAATTTCAAGAAGATCGGTTCATTAGTGTTCGAGTAATCTTGGTCACCGACTTCAGAAATGCCATTTTGAGAAAAACGCGTTTAAAGTTTCAATTTCAGTTCTTCAATTGACGGATTCTTCTCTTTCAACACTCATATCTCAGTTAATTTTGTTCGGATCGACTTGAAATTTTCAGGACATATTCTCAGATACTTATACTTCAAAAAAATGCAATAAAAAAATCGATTTTTTCAAAATCGCAAGTGGGGGTAACCCCTTAATGAAATGAAAAAGTGCGAGGGAAAGAGAGGAGAGAGAGAGAGAGAGAGAGAGAGAGAGAGAGAAAGAGAGAGAGAGAGAGAGAGAGAGAGAGAGAGAGAGAGAGAGAGAGAGAGAGAGAGAGAGAGAGAGAGAGAGAGAGAGAGAGAGAGAGAGAGAGAGAGAGAGAGAGAGAGAGAGAGAGAGAGAGAGAGAGAGAGAGAGAGAGAGAGAGAGAGAGAGAGAGAGAGAGAGAGAGAGAGAGAGAGAGAGAGAGAGAGAGAGAGAGAGAGAGAGAGAGAGAGAGAGAGGGAACACGTCGGTAAACCATTAATAATCCTTATTACGGTACCCTCGTACCAGAGTAGGTACTGGCAGCCCTCGGTAAGGCTTCCTCATAACGTACCGTAGAAATGCATATTATCCATCCGGAATATATCCGACGTGTTACACGCGAGACACGCGGGCATCACTAGGTCGTCCTCCTACCCTTTGCCCTATTCTCGCGAGCAGCGCCATTGCCATTTTATTAGCTTAGAGCGGCGAAGTCTCGAGGATTGACGGGAAGGGCGACGAGAGGGGGTGAAGGTGAGAATATGTCTTGTGCAATTTGCGGGTGCGTAACATGGGCATCCACGAGCAATGGGATATTCTCACCTTCCGTGCTCCGTGTATAAGTATTCCCCCCCTCTCGCTCTCCCCCCTCGCCCACTATTGAATTCGCTCCGAAACGGGCCTCGGGGCAAAATAGTAAAGCTCGTTGTTAACACGGTTCGAGGCGGATGTGTGAGGCGGATGTGTAGAATGAGCTGACCAGTCAACGAACACCTGAGAAGCTAGTCGAATTTAACCTCCAGCTAGCTGATCTTTTTGTTGAACAATCGACTGAATCAATATTTCTGCGTTGTTTTGTATCTTTGATTACAAGCTGTGGTTTGTTTGTAAATTGTGGATTATGAATAGCTTCGACTGTGATAGCCGGCAATCGAAAAATGAGGAAAGAATGGTGTGGAAGTTTACAAAGTTGGAATCTAACAAAAATGGTTTTTTTAAAATATTTTTATCTCATTTTTATTATTCTGCAGATTTTAAATATGGAATAAAAGAATATTTCAATGAAATGTAAAAGTTAGGAGAAAAAATTATCTTGAAGTTTGACTCGTTGGAATGCAACGAAAATCCTATTGTGGTTTTGGGTTTAAAAATAAAAATATCAAGAAGAATTTACTTTGGATTCCAAGGATGCATACTTCAGGACCATTTTTTTTTTCTTATTCTTATATTTTGACAAAATCTTTTTTTTTCATATATATATATATATTCGTATATTGCGTACATAAATACTAGATCTCTATTTGGAGACCTAGAATTTAAATAGGAACCAAAAAGTTCCGTTACATAATAAAAATGTGAAAAAGATTTTTCGTTGCATTCCCACGACGCAAACTTCGAGACGATTTTTTTAATTATTTTTATATCTTTATTTCTTTCCTTTTATCATTTAAAAAACATATGTGAAATAATACAAATGAGGAAAGAGAATGTCCTTGACGTTTGGCAACAAAAATTCATTTGTATATTTTCATTTCCTCATTTTTGTTATTATACATTTTTGCCATGTTGCAATTCTAAAGTTAACATTCTACTTGAAATTCCATGTCAAAATTCTAGTTCTCTAAATACAGATCTGGAATTTGAATATGAAAACAGATTTTTTTGTAATATTATAAATTCGAGGAAAAAAAATGTAAAAAATAATGTTCGTTGCATGTCGACGATGCAAACTTCAAGATCATGAACGTAGGGGCTCGTCGAATTGAATAGTTTGGCTTTTTTCTCTTGAGGGTTGTCGTTCCGATCGAAAATCGCCAGGTTGTTAGGGTAGTTCGAACACTGTTAATCGTGAGTGATCTTATGACACGCTCTTTACTGCAGCCAATGGAAAGTATAGTTATTTTCATCACCCCTCGCTCCTTCCCGCCTTTAATCTTTCCGCATAACTATGTATGTAATCGGGTCGTGAATAAGGAAGAATCGAGCCGAGAAGGGAGCCGGTACTGCGGCGGTCTCGCATATCGGAGATAAACTCGAAGCCCGAGTAGAAAGGGCAACCTGCTGACGTTGCAACTTTTCACCCTCTCTCTGTCTCAATCTTTCTCTCTCCCTACCTCTCTCTATCCTGCTGTCTTTCTACCTCTGTACCGCGTACCTATAATAAATTCTTTTATTATCGGGAAATCTACTCGGGCGCACTCGAATCTCTCCTTTTGACTTACCCCCCTCCCCTCTATCTTTCTCTCTCTCCTTCCTCCTATGTCTCCATACACCAACGTACGTATACCGTGTCCACATTCCAACAAAATTATCTCGGCATTTAATTCAAGATATTAATCGACGGTGGTTGACATTATTCCTTGAAGTATGTGCGTGTGACGAAAAAGCTGGTGAGCACGATAATATTAACCAATATTTATGCAGCGGATACTTTCCCCAGTCGATATAATAATGATACTACAAATAGCAACGGAATTTTATGTAATTTTACATCGTGTATGTGATTATTGTATCAGAGATTTTATCTTACATCCCATTGCTATTATATGATTACGACATTCATTTTTTTACCCTGCCGTTGTTATTGCTACGATTCTTCTTCTTATTATTATTATTGTCTATAGTACTATCGTTCGCGCAATATTTATTAACGATTTGAACAAAGTAATACCGGTATTTGTAAAAAACATTTATATAGTGATTAATATTGTTAAAATAATTAATGTAACCGAATATTGGTATTCGTAAAATAACATCATTATTATTGTCTTTTTCTTATCATTATTATTGGAAATAGTAAAAATTGTAATACTCATAATAATTTTTTTTTTATTATGTATTTTCGATATTCCTTCGCAACCGCCCTTTCGAATCTTCGACAGCCCATTCCTCTTCACTTCTACCCCAAACTTGTAAACTCACTATTGCTATGTCCTGAGAAACCCGCCCGGAGTATTACCCACTTCCGCCTTTTCCGAATGCATTACCGCATCGCATTTGCACGAGGGCACAGGGCAACTGCTAGAAACCTGTGCTTATACAGGTGCCTATAGTTCATCGAACTTCAGCTACCTTGCCATCGCAGACTCAGTAAAACGGCCTACCCTTCCGAGTGATTTATGCACCCATATACTGTCATTCCATCATTACTATTATTATTACTATTAGTAGTAGTAGTATTATTATTGTTGTTATTATTCCTATTATTATTGTTGTTATTGTTATCATTATTGGTACTAGTCGTAGTTCTTTATTTAAGATAGTACGATCGCCTTATTTAGGATCCTAAAGGAGTGTCAAAAACATTCTGTTCAGATCTAAATCGAGGCCCAATTACAGGCCTATTAGGGCATCACTGTCACTTGATTCTACAAGTGGGACATTAAAGAAATTGGAACGGTCGAGTTGAGTCAAATGGCAGTTTATGAATTTTTGATGAACCTCAAAAAAAATGCATACGCGGTATGCATTCTGTAGATGCTATTGATTTATTTCTGTAGGTGCTCATTTTTATTCTGTATTCTGATTCTGTAGGATTTATTCTATAGATGCTCATTTTTCATGGAAGATATAATGAACGGGCAAAATTATGCATTTTTATATTTTTATTGCGTAAATTACAGAAACTTTTGTGTCACTACCAACTTAAAAACGTATAAGATTATGAATGATTGTTATGAAAAAAAACTTCGTCAGCGAATGTTTTACACAACTCAGAATGAAAAGTAATTTATGACTATGCATATTTATATTTGTCACGAATTTTTTTATTATTACTATTAAGTATTTTCTATTATTACTATTTTTTATAATAATTTTTTTTTTACTAATACTTTTACTAATACTAATACTGATACTTTTACTTTTACTAATACTAATACTTTTACTAATAATTTAATTTATTACTATATTTATAATATTTTTTTTATCATTACTATTAAGTATTTTTTATTATTACTACTATTACTATTATTATTACTATTTTACTATTACTATTTATTATTACTATTACTGATATTAAGTGTTACCGAAATATGGAAGCTTCGCGGGTATTCAGGTTGGCAGCAATGCTCTTCATTCGCCAGCCAAGATTCGTAATCTGTCAGCAAACCTTGACGGTTCAATATTGGATATGTATTGTTTACGATGGGCAAAATGGAGATTTTTTTTCTCTCAATGTTTGCAAAGGTTCAGTTTGTGTTAACCTGTTGTTAAAAATGGTTTATCTTGGTGCTAAATACCCGAAAAAATTATATCACCCGTAGCGTGAACGGCTTTTTAACCGTACATAACATTAGGTACTTTAAGGGCTAACACCACTGTAGAATTTCCAAAAAAATTATTTCTTTGGAATTGGCTCAAGAGATACTTTGAACCATCTGCATTAAGGGGCAAAAAAGTTTGGTACCTGTAAAACAATGGTCCGCAGGCAGTATACATCCAACAATTTTCATTCTTTTCACTTTAAATGTTGAGCACATGTTTGAAATAACATTCCGAAGTGAAATACGTACGACATTTTCCATGACTTAATTATAACACTAGTTGTTAACAAATGATTGCCCTTTTTCTCTGTCGAAAATTGAGTTTCCACTTTGAATGCTTGCCAAGTGCACCAAAATTCATATTTTCAAAATTCCCTACGTATTACACTAGCCATACTCATGTAAATTAACAAAATTAATTTTTTTTCCAAACTTAAACTTGCGTCAGTTACACTGCGTGCCGCAGAGCATCCCAAATGCAACATGCCTCGCAAGAATGTCTCCAGCGTCACTATATCCGTCACTACTCCATAAAAAATAATGGTATTACACCATTTTTTTAGTCCACTTGAAGATATGACTAATACCAAGAAAATCACTCAATTTTAGACGTGTACAGTGGTGTAAGCCCTTAAACTTTAATCTCTCGCGTTTCGCAGTGAAAAAATTGCAAAAAAAAATTCTCACAGACTCAGTCAAGTCAATGACATATAAATATATATTTTTTTAACTCAATTTTGGGTTGTGGCTGACGCTTCAACATCGTTACACTACTAGAAATATTATCATATTTGCATTCCGATGCAGAATGAGAAGATAAATAAGAAAACTGCAACAGGCGGCAAACCTTTAGCTATCACAGCTGGAAGAAATAAGAAGATGGGGACTCACGATGAGTATACGCGGTCGTCATGGGAGTTCCTGGTGAGAAACAAGTTTGCCCTACGTGCGGAGTAACGAGCAACTCGCTTATACGAAAGCCGCGAGACCACTCTGCTATTAAGTGGCACACCTGTTTCAGAGACGCGTGACGACGACGACCACGACTACTACTACCTCCATCCACCACCACCGGTTCACCTGTTCGTTACCTCGCGCGCGGCATAATACTGACAGGATCGACACAACGCGCGAACACACAGAGGAAAAGCCGCCAAATCCATATTTATGACACCCACGCGAGTATTTACTTACGCGGAATCCATAATTCCGTTCGCGCGAATCGGATATGGACGACACGTTGGTGGCATAATTTGTTTATTTTCAACACATGATTCGATGCGGAAAAACACATTCGCGCTAGGCTCTTCATCGTCACGTCGAATATTCATTTTTTTACCCTATTTTTTGTGTTCAACATTATTTTTTCGGATTGAAAATGCTTTTGAAACTGTACAAGTTTGTTGTGGTAGGCTGGGTATAGGGGTCTGAATTAGCTGGATCTCACACCAAACTAACGCTACCCCCACTCCACCGCCACTGCGTTGCAGTAGAGTGGGGGAGGGGGGAGTTGCGATATGCTGAATGCCTGTGATTGGTTGAAAAATGCCCTCTCCCACCCAATTCTAATCTTGTTATTAATTATAAAGTTACATTGCAACGTATATTACAAATATATTGCAGAAATTTTGGGATTGGAGTGGAATATGGTGGAGAATGTAAGAAAGGGAAGGACCCTGTACAAAAGGAATCTACAATAAAAAAAAAATATATATATATATATATATATTACACAAATTATATAACAATTAATATACAAACAAAATCGGACAAAGCCAAACAGACCAAAGTAGACCAAACAAACCCAAACAGCCCAAAATAGATCTAAACAAATCCGACCAAACCTAAACAGACCAAAACAAGTGCAAAGCAAACCCAAACAGGCCAAAATAGACCTAAACAAATCCAAACAAACTCAAGCAGACCAAAATAGACCAAAACAAACGATACACAAATCCAAACAAATCCATATACCTAAATGTATCAACATTCTTTGAAAAATCATAAAAACAACTCATATTATTTACATGTACATGTTTTTATCACCTGTAATTTCTGATTACATTTTCAATGCCATGAAATAATTACACTTTGTGTAATTTCTGTAGATTTCTCATTTTTCTTTTGCGAAGCTTCTTGGCGATGAAACTTGGCTTTTATCGCTTTTCATTGTTACAGGAAAGAAATGCAAATAGCCGATTGAAGTTTCGCTGGATGTGCAGGGAAAATACAATATTAAAGATTGTCTTGTTGGGACGCAACGAAAATCCATAATCGTATTCTTATTTTCGTACTTACGATTGAATTCGAAATCTTTTTTGCAAATTTTCGTTGCAGATCTCCCAATGAGAATCCCGAAAAATGGTTGAGAAATTGTGGTAGCTAAAACCTGCTGAAAGAAGTTTGGAGAAGTGAAAAAAATCATTTTCATTCCACTTCAACGATGCAAACTTCAATTCCATGTAAAATATTGGAGGGGATAGCAGCGATATCTTGATTGAATGCAACGTTTCGTCGATGTTCATTTATGATATCTATATTTATTTGTAATATTTGTCGTAGAATATTCATTCAATTAGGATCGAAGTGTGCGATTTTGACGATCACTTGCGTTTTGAGCAGCTTATGCCAGTACCCGGATAGGTGACCGCTAAGCCGCGACTAGTACTGCCCACCGAGTATTGAACGAGATGTCGTTTTGCCAAGTTTTCAATCAGTAACTAAAATTCAGCAAAATATTTTCCACCGTTGCCATGTGCCCTCAAACTTGTCCAATAGAGTAGTGCACGAGCCAATAGTGGCTGTGGACGATAATCTAGGACAGCTCTGAAGGAATAGAGATAGTGAAGCGGCTACTGGCAAAGGGACATAAAAAATGAAACTTTTCCAAAGTATGTATTGCAAGAATATGTGGAAAAAAATTCAAGTCAAAATATTGAAAATTAACCGAGTTGCAGATCATTTAGTGAGAGCAGGTGGCGCTATGATTTACGTATCCTAAAATATTCAGACGCGCTTTTCTCGAAACGACTTTTCTCGACCTGGCCAAAATTATAACTCTAACTATAATTGTTCGATCGTCAATTGTAAAAAACCAAAGTTTCCGCAATTGCAGTAGCTATCGCTGTACGTATTTTTTTTTTTGTATTTGTTGAGCCACCAAATATAAGTAAAAATTTCGCTAAAATTAAATTTTTTTAACACTCGCTATTTTGTGATTTTTTTTTACTGGCTACGTAGAACAACATCTATATGTTTCTACATATTATAAAACCTTTTTATTTCTATTTTTCAGACCAACCATTGACAAAATATCGATCCGGCCGGTGGACCATATTTTCTATAGTATGCAAAGAGTCTATTAAACCTCAATAAGGTTGTTAATTTTTATTTTTCAAAAAAAAAATGTATACGAAATAAGTTCAATGTATGCTGAATAACATACCTCTTTACCTAAATCCTACATAAATAATGAAGTAGACAGATTGTTTGGAAAAAACTATCTTTTTCGCCCCGTCACAGCGGTGTCCTCCCTTAAGCCTTCGACTTTGATTTTCATCGTAAGAATGTTAAACGCGTTTGAATTGACTCGCATTTTAAAGTCGAATCTTGTATAGGGTATCTCAAAATAACCTGACATATAAATTTATCAATAAAACGTATTATTCATTCGAAAAGTAGGAATATTTTTATTTTAATATAAGGTACAAGGAGGTTATAGGTTGTGAAAATTATGTGCAGCAATTAACATTTTCTATGCGCCGCTCGATCGGGTAATTCTTCATGATTAAATCTCAATACTTCCTAAATTTCAAACATTTCGAAGATTTCAAAGAAAGCCAGTTGTCAAAGATTAGTCTCCAGTAACTCCATGTTCGCCGCAAAAAAAAATGTCGCGCAATTAAAAATGTCAGGTCATTTTGAGACACCCTTTATAAAGTTATATAACTGAAATCCCTTTAGAACTTTGGCACCAGATGAAATTCAAAAGAACAAGTACTTTCCAAAGGTAACACCGACAAACAAATTCGACCATCATTCTCAGTCGCCTTTTGCATTCGTTGCCACCTCCCCTACTCCTACATCGTCATCGTCATCGTCATCGTCATCGTCATCGTCATCGTCATCGTCATCGTCATCGTCATCGTCATCGTCATCGTCATCGTCATCGTCATCGTCATCGTCATCGTCATCGTCATCGTCATCGTCATCGTCATCGTCATCGTCATCGTCATCGTCATCGTCATCGTCATCGTCATCGTCATCGTCATCGTCATCGTCATCGTCATCGTCATCGTCATCGTCATCGTCATCGTTATCGTCATCGTTATCGTCATCGTTATCGTCATCGTCATCGTCATTGTCATCGTCATCGTCATTGTCATTGTCATCGTCATCGTCATCATCATCATCATTATCATCATCATCATCCTTACAACTTCATCCTTACAACTTCATCATCCAAGGACGTCCTTTTCACCTATGCCCCTCCAGTATAGTAAACTCCAGGCGAATGAGTCGTTACCCAGCCTCAAGCGAACGACTATAATTTCAGCGTGAGAAAAAAAATTGGATTCCATTGATAGAGG
This sequence comes from Ophion costatus, assembly GCA_951751655.1. Taxonomy (NCBI): domain Eukaryota; kingdom Metazoa; phylum Arthropoda; class Insecta; order Hymenoptera; family Ichneumonidae; genus Ophion; species Ophion costatus. Next base: position 42,283,674 of record OX632356.1, read on the forward strand.
CCCAATAAACTTGATTCGCACTGAGGTATTCATTCGAAATGTAGGAGTGCGCGATCTTCGTGCGGGATAAGTAGTCAAGGTGCATTGCCCCGGCCAACGCACACGTGAGAATCTTATATACGAGGATATTTCGCGAATGCGCTGCAGAGGGCGTTCGGGGGAGCTCACAGTTAACCCCGAGCGCGTAAATCAGCAGTAAACTCGACAGTAAAACGTTAATAAAGCGTGTGCGCGAGGTTGGAAGTTCACGGGTGACCTTTGGACGCGAATCCAAGCCATATAAAACATCCAAAGAGGAAGTGAGTGAGTGAGTGAGTGAGAGAGAGAGAGAGAGAGAGAGAGAGAGGGAGAGAGAGAGAGGGGTGGGAGGAGGGAGAGAGAGAGCGAGAGAGATAGAGAGAGAGAGAGAGAGAGAGAGAGAGAAATGGAGAGATAGAAGGACTAACTCGTGATGAAATTTAGTCGGCTAGGTATGGGAAAGCGTAAAGCTTAGCTAGCAACAAAGCCCGCTGGCGAAAAATGTTCAACGTTACGTCCGTTCCCGGTATCAGAGACGAATGTAAAGCATTCACTACCAGGCTGCATCCGTGAAAAACCAAATGGACGCGAGGTTGAGTGAAAGAAGAGAAGAAAGAAGATAATACAGAGCGAAAGAAGAACAGGGAATAGAGAAGGAGAGAGAAAGAGAGGGAATGGTTGAATTAGTAGAGAAAGTAATAAGGACTTTTATGTTACAAGTTGTACAGAAGTATAAGGGTAAGCTGACCGTGTGTTGGTATGGTCACTCGTTCGGCCTGAACACACTTGCTTTTCGACCAGCGCCGTTACTCTTTATCCTTTACGCTCAACCTTCCTCTCTCTCTTTCCCCCGCACCCCTTCTCTCCTCCCTGCCCGTTCCCTCCGTCTCGTTTCCTTTGGCCAGGGCGTTTACCTTCGTTTGACAACGGTTCATTAAGCCAAGGTTGTAAAAGAGCCAATGGTCAAGCGTTCCCGTCACTCGTATAGACTCAACACGCGCAGGCCCGTCGCGCACACAGGGCTCACTCGGCCCTTTGTTCCCGCGTGAATTGAAGGTCTCGTGGGTTCTCGCGCGCGGCAACTGGCGACCAACGAAACGGTATCGAATGCCTCGTAGGATACGTGTATCGGGCCACTTTGGCGAAACGTCATTCCGGTGTACGTGCGAGAGGGGAGGGGTTGCGGATGAAGGGCTGAGGGCGATCAGACCTGGAAAAAATGCCCCAGGGACCATTTTCCAGGAGGATATTCGAACGTTGCTGGTTGCGGAAGCAGTCAGACGGAAAACAAAGACGATCGTGAATCTGGTTGAGGTTGAACGGTTGGGGTGAAGAGAAAAAGGAACTCGGAGAGTCGTCATGGTGCCTACCACTAAGTTCGTCGTGGCGTCAACACTGGAGGCAACCTATGGCACAATGGAGCGCAAGAGAGACAAGGAAAAGAGGAAGAAGGGAAGGAGGGAGAAAACAGTGAGAAAGTGCACACGTAGGGGCGAAGGAAGAGAGAATGACGGTATCGAAAGAGGGTGAGAGAGGTACAGATACATCCCAAATCGAGGATCAAAGTTCCGCGATTCTTGGAGGTTCGGTGATGAGGGTTGTCAGTTTCCGTGTGAGTGGGAGAGAAAGAGAGAGAGAGAGAGAGAGAGAGAGAGAGAGAGAGAGAGAGAAAGAGACGGTGACTAAGGGAGAGCAGGAGAAGGGACGTCCTCATTCGTACGAAAGGGGTGCGCAGAAGAGCTCTAAGACTGCTGCAGGGATTCTCCGAGAACGAGGACAGGCAGTCCTTCCCACAACACTCTGCGAACTTGGTACCATCCTAAAGCACAGAATTTACCCTCAATTTCTCTGCCTCTATCTTCCTCGGGTTCTCTCTCTCTCTCACTCTCTCTCGCCCTCTGCATCTCTCGACATATATGTTAGGGTGTAACTCGATGCAGAGGAACTTGACGGGTCTTACCGCTTATTAGAAGCGCTCCGTCGAGTTTCTCGGTGCCTGAGCTCGGATTAGGCAAAGGCGGCTGAGCTTCGTCGACGTTTCACCGCTATTCCTCACTCACTCTTCAATTCTCTTTCTCTCGTTCTTTCAATATTTCACACTCTCTCTCTGTACATGTGTGTATAAGAAAAGGTGATTTTTAAGGCATTTGACTTCAAGGATGCTTACTGTAGATTACGGTGCCCATACCCGTGCAGAAGTTGTGGCAGGGATCCAATTGGACTTCCATACTTGTCCATAATTCCTGATAGAGATCAAATGGGCCACTGCATTGGGTCCCTAAACTAAAACGTCACGGTCGTATACTGAACTCTAATCGGGATTTCAATATCACTCCTGAAGGATGCCCACATTATCGAGCTGAATCCGATACGATTCTTGATGGATCTCATCGCATTCTGTACGGTGAATTTTCTAAACAGAATATGTAGATATACAAAAGAAAATGGTATTGACATTCGATCACGAAAATCACTGAAACGTTTTTGGGAATCCTGATCGGAAATATCTAGCTAAAAGCTCCAAAGGAATATTTTTGATAATAATAAAAAGAACGAAATAAAAAAATCAAGAAGAAGTTTCGTTGCATTCCAACGATGCAAACTTCAACATCATAACATGAGTGGATTCTTATCACATTCTGTCGCTTATGAACATGCAGAATCGAATTAGATCCGAATAAGGATTCCCTATCGTTATGCCCAACAAATCCCTATAGAGATGTGCGTGCATCTTGGGCGTCCCAAGGTTTTTGGGAAGTCCAACAAAGTCCTGATGAGAATTTACAATAAAAAATCTCAAACGACGTGACACGGAAATAGCGCGAAATCCACGTGGATTTCAATGTGGACTCCCTACGTGCGGCGTCCCTATCAAATCTCTATAGTAATGCAGTAGGATCTGGGAACTCTACACCTTTACCTACCTTTAAGATCACTTTTGAATCAACGTATGCGCATCTATCTGAGGATCATATCAGAGGCTATTCTGACCCCACAAGCAACGATTTGTTATAAAGATTTTGAGGACTGTCCTCAAAGTAACTAAACAGGTGAACACCATATGGCCGCAACGGGTTAAAAACCCTGACTACCGTAAAGGGAGGTTGAATTGCCGTTAAGGGTAACTTTGACAGTTTTGACAGGTAACTTTGACAGTTTTTGGGGGTACATTAACACAGCGACAAAATAAGGTTTAATGCGTGCGCTTTCAAATGTATTTAAATTTGTTGTTCAAGTTTATTATAATTTTGTTGAAGTTGATTGAAATGTTGCTCAGGTTTATTTTGATCTCAATGATAACTATAAGACTGATTAAGTGCCTATAATAGTACCCTAGGAACTAGATATTTTGATGTAAAATGTTTCCTTAATGGAGATGGCAATTTGATTGTAAAAAAGTCCGTGGTTTTCATTTAGTTCCATATATAATGCATAAATTATTAAATTTTTTATCGAAATAATTACAAAGTAACCCTCAATATTTGAGATAAGTTGCATTTCAATGCCTTGTCAAACAAACACAGACTCGACGTTATTTTGACACTTTAAAAAATAATACAATTGTGAAGTGGTGGTGGGGCTCGACTTTCTTATACATTTTATGATCAAAGGACACATTGTTTTATTGGAGCAAAAATAGTTGGGGTAAATATTGGGAAGCGGGGCTCCTGCTAGAATCAGGCTAACGTTTGTTTAGGTATGTTTGAACCATTGAAGAAAATTCACCTGATTTTAGCAGTAGCCCCACTTCCGAATATTTACCAAAGTTGGAATTTAGGATGTTAAAAAAAGTTACCTACAAAAAACTACAATAAATGTAGTAACGAATCCGCAGAAAAACAATCATTTCTTTATTAAAACGCTTGTGATACCGGATGCTAATTATGGACTAAAATTGCACACGACTTTGTCATTCGCGACGATTTACCGGAAAAATTCAAGTCACTTTACAAACGAGAAAAGCGTCACGAAGGAAGGTTCATGAAAATAAATATGGACATTTTCATTACGGTGCATTGGATTCGATTCGTTGAATAGACTACAAATATGAGGAATTTCGTTTGCTCGTATTACCCTTCTTGTATCAATTAAGATGATATATGTTTGAATATACATGTATGCAGCAGCGAGAACGAGAAAAAGTGACGGCTTGAATAGTTAAGCTCGCGAGTTGTATGTATATGTAGATACATGCACGTAGTGTGTGTATTTTTTAGCTCTCTCCTTCTCTCTCTCTCTCTCTCTCTCTCTCTCTCTCTCTCTCTCTCTCTCTCTCTCGTTTGCCATCTCAGGCGCTACAGGCGCCCAAGGAATTTAACGGGCGTGTCTGAAATTTACGGCCTCGTATATTTTCGCGAAACCGTACGTTTCCCTTCCCATTTTCTACTCTTGTACTCCGTGAGACACACGTTACCAACCCCGTAGCTTCGCCCTCACCGACTCCCTTATTATATACCTCAGTGGGGTAAGCCAGCTCGCGATAGATCGAAATGATCTTTTTACGAGGACGAACCATTAAGCTTTTTTGTTTTTTTTGAAAATGAGTCCCTCGATTTCTCGACGATCCAGCAACGGTAAACCGAAGCTCTGAACCGTTTGCGAGATGAGCCTTTTTTCAGAGAAAAACCGAAGGCAAAAAAATGAGCCGTCCATGCTCAAATATCGGCCCTCCGGGCTCTTCTCTTCCACAGTCGTATTCCTCATTTTTCTGGCGATATTAAAAAAAAATAAAACTTCTCTCACCGGTGTATGTTCAGAGGGGCTCAATCAATGGCTGTATTGTCAACTCACCTGAAATCAGAGAAGAAAATTCATTGAATTATTATTCAGATGCTTCCTCAATCAACGAAACACTCGTGACATTATATAGGGATGAAAGGTGCATCGTTGGACTGCAACGTAATGCTTTTTAATTTTTTATTCTCACGATTATCGAAAATCATATGTTGCATGTTTGTTGTACAACGCTGAATACGAATCCTCAAAATTGATTGCGTGATTTTCGTGACTCGAATCTGACAAAGGAAATTTCGGAAAACAAAATCATTTTCATTGCACTCCAACGATGCAAATTTCACCGTCATTATTTTATTCACTTTACAAGCGAGTCGTACGTATGTACATTGGCTGGTACGATCTCGGTAGTAAGCTTTTCGTCATGAGTTTTCAATAAATCAATAATCAATAATATATGAATTCATTGATGAATGATTCAATACATCAATCAATGAAAAACCTGCCTAAATGCAGGTTTTTTAAATATGCTACGGAATTGAATAATAACGCGATCGGTGGAGGCTGAACGGACGATCGAGAGATCGATTTTCTCTCCGAGTGTGCTAGAATCTCGTCTTTTATTTTTCTTTCCTCCTCTGCCCCGGTTTGTTCCCTCTCTTGCCCGTTCTATCGCTTGTTCTCTTATACGTATAAGCCAGAGGGTTGCATAAAGGGCGCGTGCTCTCTCATTACAGCGGTATCGCGATCCACACAACGTGTACGTGATTCCGGCCGAGACCAAGCGTACGCAAAAACGTGAGAGGCCCGCAAATTGCCGGCTTGAGCACGCGCGAGCCGCGCAACTATAAGCTGAGACCAAGTACCGCGAGAGAGCGTGTCCCTGCACCTTGCATCTTCACTCTATAGTCACGCATGTAGACCTCGTTATATATATACATGTGTGTGTGTGCGTGTGCGTGTGCGTGTGCGTGTGCGTGTGCGTGCGCGCGCGCGTGTGTGTGTGTGTGTGTGTGTGTGTGTGTGTGTGTGTGTGTGTGTGTGTGTGTGTGTGTGTGTGTGTGCGCGTGTGTGCGTGCGTGTGTGCGTGTGTGCGTGTGTGCGCGTGTGTGTGCGTGTGTGTGCGTGTGTGTGTGTGCGTGTGTGCGTGTGTGTGTGTGTGTGTGTGTGTGTGTGTGTGTGTGTGTGTGTGTGTGTGTGTGTGTGTGTGTGTGTGTGTGTGTGTGTGTGTGTGTGTGTGTGCGTGTGTGTGTGTGTGTGTGTGCGTGTGTGTGCGTGTGTGCGTGTGTGCGTGATCGTACAGGTAAGCGGAATAAGGGTAAAAAGAAACTGTAATTTCACATCTCTTTAATAAAGGTTTCAATCACACTGAAACGCTTGATGAAGTCACGATCGAAGCAAACGATGTCATCCTAAATAATCCTTTAACAAAAAAAACCGTTCGACATCCATTACCGTTAAAAAGAATGTTCCAGATAAAATGATCATGCGATCTTGCAAGGTCAAATCCTTAAAGATCCTAAAAGAATCCTTGCAAGGTAAAATGCTCAACAATTCATATGGTTTTGAAGTTTGTATGGTTGGAATACAACGAACACTCTTTATTGTATTTTTATCTCCTTATTCTTATTATTTTACAGTTTTGTTTTTTTTTTTTCAAATTTAAATTGTAGACCCCTGAATAGGTATCTAGAATTTAAATGTGAAAAGACATATTTCGTAAAAGAATAAAAATAAGGAAATGAAAAGTGAAAAAAAAAGAATTTTCGTTGCGTTCCAACGCAGCGATTCAAACTTCAAGACCACAAAGTTTTCGCCGTCATTGAAAAATATTTGAAGACAATATCATCCTGCGATCCTTGGAGGTAAAATCCTTGCAAGATACTTGAAAACATGGTCCTTGGAAATCCTCGAAGAATGCTTGTACGATTTAAAAAACTTCTTGAACATGGAATTCTAAAATGAAATCAGAACCCGGTCATTAAAATCCCCGAAAATGAAATCCTGATACGATCTGTCAAAATGTTTGGTTGCTAAATCCTAATGCGGATGTTAATATTCCTTAAACATGAAATCGTTATGGCATCTATAGAGATTTTTGAGGCTGAAAATTTCATACATTTTTGGAGAATCATTCGATATCGAGAATTCTCATCGATAAAATCTTTATACACTTTATTATACAATCCTAAGAGATGAAATCTTGAACATTCTCATCAAATCCTCAAAACCCTTAGAGATAAACCTTTCAGACTCGAAATATCGATAGAATTATTATAAAACGTCAAACAGATCTTGAAAAGAAGAATCTTGAAAAAAAAATTAAAACCCTGTGAAACAAAAAACTTTGAAAATAACTTCAGTAAAAGAAAAAAAAAATTCATAATCCGGTTCTCTCGTTACTCGCATCGGAGGGAATTCGCCGGGTGAAATGTTTGCAGTTTCACCTCCTCTGGGAAATATGAAGGCTGCGTCTCACCGTTATCGTTGCAGCTTTAAAATAACGATTCACTCATTGAGCCACTATTTTCTCACCATTTTTTACACAATTTAATAAGCAACACGTTCGTTCCTGTTGATATTTTAATTATGCGATATTTGCGTTGTTTAGCGTGATGCCAGGCATATTAGAATGGAAATTTCACGATAAACTTTGTACAGAACGCGTTGCAGGTATCTAGTATGCAAGTATGGCTGTTTAAAATATCGATATAGCTATTATACCCCAAAGTGGAACGAAAGCACGAGAAAAATTTTCGTCCAGTATATCTTCAAACCCAAAGAATAGAAAATTTCCTGCTGATCACGAATTACCCCGAGATTTTCCAACAAACTTGAAAATCTGAGGTCAAAGAGCACAGAAGTATATCTGGTTTTCACATTCGCTCTTGCACACATTTCCATTCACTTTTTTTTCCTGACTCCGTCTGATAGATTTTATCTAGTCGACGTAACAGCAGCCCTCTGAGAGTATTTTTTTTTTCGTTCCCTCAGCTAGCCCGTTCCTCGGTTCTCCGTGAAAAACCGGTAGAACTCGTTCAACTCTCTCGTGCTTGCGAAATCACGGAAGGGGCAGCAAGAGAAAGAACGTATGCACTAAAAAAGGGAAAAAAAGAAAGGGATAAGGGTCAGGGAAGGAAACGAAATACGCTTGAACAGTTCGGTTAAAAGGAGAAGGAAAGAAAAAAGCGAGTGCAGGAGAGAGAGAGAGAGAGAGAGAGAGAGAGAGAGAGAGAGAGAGAGAGAGAGAGAGAGAGAGAGAGAGAGAGGTAGAGAGGCGCGACTGCACGGCGAGTTCCGAAGAGAAGCAGCGAAGCTTATATTATGCAAAACATGTGTTGGCCTTCAGATTTATGGCGGCTGTTTCGTTGCTACCGCTACTACTGCGCGTTCGTCTCATCCCGCGGATCGTGCACCAGAGTCTTTGCTCTATCCACGATCTGTGCTGAGAAAAACGCGGGAAAGAGCGTGTGGGTGTGTGTGTGTGTGTGTGTGTGTGTGTGTGTGTGTGTGTGTGTGTGTGTGTGTGTGTGTGTGTGTGTGTGTGTGTGTGTGTGTGTGTGTGTGTGTGTGTGTGTGTGTGTGTGTGTGTGTGTGTGTGTGTGTGTGTGTGTGTGTGTGTGTGTGTGTGTGTGTGTGTGTGTGTGTGTGTGTGTGTGTGTGTGTGTGTGTGTGTGTGTGTGTGTGTGTGTGTGTGTGTGTGTGTGTGTGTGTGTGTGTGTGTGTGTGTGTGTGTGTGTGTGTGTGTGTGTGTGTGTGTGTGTGTGTGTGTGTGTGTGTGTGTGTGTGTGTGTGTGTGTGTGTGTGTGTGTGTGTGTGTGTGTGTGTGTGTGTGTGTGTGTGTGTGTGTGTGTGTGTGTGTGTGTGTGTGTGTGTGTGTGTGTGTGTGTGTGTGTGTGTGTGTGTGTGTGTGTGTGTGTGTGTGTGTGTGTGTGTGTGTGTGTGTGTGTGTGTGTGTGTGTGTGTGTGTGTGTGTGTGTGTGTGTGTGTGTGTGTGTGTGTGTGTGTGTGTGTGTGTGTGTGTGTGTGTGTGTGTGTGTGTGTGTGTGTGTGTGTGTGTGTGTGTGTGTGTGTGTGTGTGTGTGTGTGTGTGTGTGTGTGTGTGTGTGTGTGTGTGTGTGTGTGTGTGTGTGTGTGTGTGTGTGTGTGTGTGTGTGTGTGTGTGTGTGTGTGTGTGTGTGTGTGTGTGTGTGTGTGTGTGTGTGTGTGTGTGTGTGTGTGTGTGTGTGTGTGTGTGTGTGTGTGTGTGTGTGTGTGTGTGTGTGTGTGTGTGTGTGTGTGTGTGTGTGTGTGTGTGTGTGTGTGTGTGTGTGTGTGTGTGTGTGTGTGTGTGTGTGTGTGTGTGTGTGTGTGTGTGTGTGTGTGTGTGTGTGTGTGTGTGTGTGTGTGTGTGTGTGTGTGTGTGTGTGTGTGTGTGTGTGTGTGTGTGTGTGTGTGTGTGTGTGTGTGTGTGTGTGTGTGTGTGTGTGTGTGTGTGTGTGTGTGTGTGTGTGTGTGTGTGTGTGTGTGTGTGTGTGTGTGTGTGTGTGTGTGTGTGTGTGTGTGTGTGTGTGTGTGTGTGTGTGTGTGTGTGTGTGTGTGTGTGTGTGTGTGTGTGTGTGTGTGTGTGTGTGTGTGTGTGTGTGTGTGTGTGTGTGTGTGTGTGTGTGTGTGTGTGTGTGTGTGTGTGTGTGTGTGTGTGTGTGTGTGTGTGTGTGTGTGTGTGTGTGTGTGTGTGTGTGTGTGTGTGTGTGTGTGTGTGTGTGTGTGTGTGTGTGTGTGTGTGTGTGTGTGTGTGTGTGTGTGTGTGTGTGTGTGTGTGTGTGTGTGTGTGTGTGTGTGTGTGTGTGTGTGTGTGTGTGTGTGTGTGTGTGTGTGTGTGTGTGTGTGTGTGTGTGTGTGTGTGTGTGTGTGTGTGTGTGTGTGTGTGTGTGTGTGTGTGTGTGTGTGTGTGTGTGTGTGTGTGTGTGTGTGTGTGTGTGTGTGTGTGTGTGTGTGTGTGTGTGTGTGTGTGTGTGTGTGTGTGTGTGTGTGTGTGTGTGTGTGTGTGTGTGTGTGTGTGTGTGTGTGTGTGTGTGTGTGTGTGTGTGTGTGTGTGTGTGTGTGTGTGTGTGTGTGTGTGTGTGTGTGTGTGTGTGTGTGTGTGTGTGTGTGTGTGTGTGTGTGTGTGTGTGTGTGTGTGTGTGTGTGTGTGTGTGTGTGTGTGTGTGTGTGTGTGTGTGTGTGTGTGTGTGTGTGTGTGTGTGTGTGTGTGTGTGTGTGTGTGTGTGTGTGTGTGTGTGTGTGTGTGTGTGTGTGTGTGTGTGTGTGTGTGTGTGTGTGTGTGTGTGTGTGTGTGTGTGTGTGTGTGTGTGTGTGTGTGTGTGTGTGTGTGTGTGTGTGTGTGTGTGTGTGTGTGTGTGTGTGTGTGTGTGTGTGTGTGTGTGTGTGTGTGTGTGTGTGTGTGTGTGTGTGTGTGTGTGTGTGTGTGTGTGTGTGTGTGTGTGTGTGTGTGTGTGTGTGTGTGTGTGTGTGTGTGTGTGTGTGTGTGTGTGTGTGTGTGTGTGTGTGTGTGTGTGTGTGTGTGTGTGTGTGTGTGTGTGTGTGTGTGTGTGTGTGTGTGTGTGTGTGTGTGTGTGTGTGTGTGTGTGTGTGTGTGTGTGTGTGTGTGTGTGTGTGTGTGTGTGTGTGTGTGTGTGTGTGTGTGTGTGTGTGTGTGTGTGTGTGTGTGTGTGTGTGTGTGTGTGTGTGTGTGTGTGTGTGTGTGTGTGTGTGTGTGTGTGTGTGTGTGTGTGTGTGTGTGTGTGTGTGTGTGTGTGTGTGTGTGTGTGTGTGTGTGTGTGTGTGTGTGTGTGTGTGTGTGTGTGTGTGTGTGTGTGTGTGTGTGTGTGTGTGTGTGTGTGTGTGTGTGTGTGTGTGTGTGTGTGTGTGTGTGTGTGTGTGTGTGTGTGTGTGTGTGTGTGTGTGTGTGTGTGTGTGTGTGTGTGTGTGTGTGTGTGTGTGTGTGTGTGTGTGTGTGTGTGTGTGTGTGTGTGTGTGTGTGTGTGTGTGTGTGTGTGTGTGTGTGTGTGTGTGTGTGTGTGTGTGTGTGTGTGTGTGTGTGTGTGTGTGTGTGTGTGTGTGTGTGTGTGTGTGTGAGTGTGTGTGTGTGTGTGTGTGTGTGTGTGTGTGTGTGTGTGCGCGTGCGTGCGTGCGTGTGTGTGTGTGCGTGTGTGTGTGCGCGCGCGCGCGTGCGTGCGTGCGTGTGTGTGTGGGGGGGGAGATAGTGCAATAGAGGGTTTTTGCCCCAGCCTCTTCTGGACCGATAGAAATTTTCTCCTCTCTTCCGCACTTGATCCTGCCTCTTTCCCTCTACTCTCTCTCTCTCTCTCTCTCTCTCTCTCTCTCTCTCTCTCTCTCTCTCTCTCTCTCTCTCTCTCTCTCTCTCTCTCTCTCTCTCTCTCTCTCTCTCTCGCTCTCTCTCTCTTCCAGCATTATCACACTTCCGCTGATGTGAAACTTCATAACTATTATAAACGTGAATAATAGCAAAGCAGCAGCAAAAATAAAAAGTCCCATAAATGCATAAAAGTATATATTGCGAGTATTTTGATGTTACTCCACTGTTTCTACTCTTGCGGAACTTCCTTAGAGTGTTGCCCACACAGATCTATCCTAGCCCACTACTGTAGGGTAGAGCCACCAGTGCGTGCTACCAAAGGGTACGCAGTGCTTTTAATTGTTTTATTTTTTCTCGTATTGCCAACACCATCTAAATTGTCAGTGGCATATGTCATGTCAAGGTGTTGGACAAAAACTCGCTTTGTTTAGGTATTTACTTTCAATTTTATGGCTAATAATAGATTTCGATGTGTTCGATTTTATTGTTTAACAATTTTAAACACATATTGCAAGGGTTGCGATTAATTTGCACCCAACGAATGTATTATTAATTTGCACCCAACGAATACTTGAAATTGTTGACCCGAATTTTGTTTTTAGAGTAGTTATGTCGCCGTTTTTTCTTGATTATGAAAAATATAGTGACCAAAGGTTACGAACACGTATTTGGTAAAAGTACACACCCAAAGAGTGCACACCCCTACCGCTATTCCTTACCACTACTTCGCTCTCATGCGCACTCTTAGTTTCCATGAAAGATTCTTACTGCGTACTCTTTGCAACACAGCACCCTAAGAGTGTGCTCAGGACGAATTCTAAGTTTAAGCTTTTTTTAAAATATTTTTCGTCATTGCTACTTAAGATTTAAATTTAAAATATTGTTCCTAATTGGCCAAAGCTTAATTTAATTAAGAATTACGAAATGTATTATTAAAATTGATTTTTCTAGAAATAAAAGTTTATAAAGTGCGCACTTTTCGTTGGCTTTACGCAATCGCAATTCCACGAGGGCACAGGGAAACTGCGGAACAGCTGTACAAATCCAAACTGCTATATTTTTCGTTTCAGTTTTGTCACTATCAGTCAGTGAACCGGCATCCTAATCAGTACGTGGACTCGCCAGTACACAACTAAACGGTCACCCATCCATCTATTGATCCAAATCAACGCAGCTTGACACGGGAGACCGCCGAAATTGCAGTCGATAAAATATTGCAATATTTTTTTTTTCACAAACTGCACGATTATAGTAATTGAAGAATAAATCAGTTACCGGGAATATTTCGATAACCATAAATGTTCCGGTATCAACGCACGGTTATTGGACAAACAAATAAAGTCGGCCGTTTTTTTTTAACCGCAGGGATCAGTGAAAGTGCAATTGTTGGCTATTTAAGCTGAACCAGAAACGCGAATGCTTCGGAGGCCGAAAAAGAAGGACCGTCGTGCTCATTCTCGCGCGCAATTTCTTTTCGTTTTTGCTTTGTTCTTTCTCTGATATTTCATCCCTCACATTTTTTTCCCTCCAGTCCTTTGGTGGAAGGTTTGAAAAAAAAACGAAAAAAAAAAATGCGGAACGTGAAAAGTCACGAGCATTGTCTACCCACGCTAGAGTGCAACTCTTCTTGCCCCTCTCTCCCCGCCTCGTATAATTAAGCTGAATACGAGAGACCGTATTGCGCGCTTTATTCCTTTGTTTTTCCAATTTTTTTTCTTATTATTATTATTTTTTTGCGCATAATGCACCGTCACCCCTTCTTGAAAATTAACGTGCAGCTCGCGGTGTTAGGCGAAGCCCATCGAGGAACAAAAAAGAGAGAAACGGACGGAGAATATTATTAAACGAGCATGAGAGAATAGAACGTCGCGTGTCGCGATGATTAGGGCATTATAACTATTAACAGCTCGGTATAAAAATGAGAATTGTATCCAATGGTCGCACCGTATAAATTGTCATGGAAAGTTTGCGTGCCCTTCTCGCGACGGAAAAATCATAGCCCCGCTAGAGTCTTTCGATGACTTCGAGAATTGTAAAGCACTCTCTCAATCACAAAAAAAATTGTTCGTTTTTCCTAGTTTTTCCAGAATATTCGGTAAAAAAGTTAACAAAGATAAAAATAAAATGCAACGATGCACCAGTTATTTCTTCATTGAGGTATTCCTTTCACGAACCCGAATATTTAACAATTATATGATTTTCGTTTGCAATTAAAAATATATCCCAGTATAGTGGTAAAATTTCAAGGCAAGTTACCGAATTTTTAACAAAAAAATTACGACTCTCACAATGGAACTAGCAGAATTCGCGTAGCCGTCACTTTTCAGAGAAAATGTCTAAATCTACTAAATTTGCGTGAAATTTTTATACCAGTTTATCGTTGGGTATACTAATTGATCGTGATTTATTTTTATTCAGCGCCATTGTAATTTACCAATGATTCAGAAGGCCCCCAAAAAAGGATCATCGCATCACCATAAAATTTTCAAAAAATTGATTTTTCTGCTTTGTCCAATGGTATAGACGGTTATAAACATGCTGTTCAATTTTTGGAGCGAAGTTCGTATTATTCCAGTCGCTAAAGCCTTCCTCGGGAAAAGGGATGCGACCAGCTACGTGAGACCTGGTGCGGATGGACGCGTTTTTCTCGAAATGTCGTTTTTCAAAGGAAATTTTTTCAAGCTATCCGTCTAAAATTTTGACACAACGTTTTTCACACCATTTTTTGCTTTCTGTGGAAGCTTTTTGTAATCTCCATATTTTTTAAACGAAAAAGTGTCGAAAAAATAGGCCAAATTCGACAGTTTTTTCAAACCACCGGCATTTTGCCAGTTTTGATTTTTTTTAACCTCCATAGCATTTTTTAAACCTCCATAGATTAATAATATTTTTAAACATTTTGTTTCAGATAAAATTTACGGCCACAACCATGTACACCATGAGGACTCCTTTTTTCGCAGACATTTTCAACCATTAAAAAAATAACAATAAACGTTTCAAAATTTATTTTCTGCTTTTCATAAGTGCATGATTCGACAAAAAAAATCAGACTGATAAGCGTACTTTAACCATCGTAAAAAATCACGAAAATCAACCGTTTTCCGACCCGTTACGCTGCGACAACCCCTTAAACTCATGCAACCTGTCTGCTGACACACATCACGAAAAATCACCAGAAAAATGACAAAAAGGGAAGAAGAAAAGGATGG
>OX632356.1:42298171-42440671 GCA_951751655.1 Ophion costatus
CTCTCGCAAATCGCATATAGATAGACGCGTCCGTGTGCATATATGCCTGGGCAAGGGGGCACTTTTGCTCAATTCAAGTGTACTCGAAGAGAATCAACGAGCGAGAAAAAATCCAACCTCTATACCATATACCTGCGTATAAATATGTGTGTCTGTGGGTGAACATATATATATATACACACATAAAAATCTACTTGAAGATGCCCCTCTATATGCCCCTATATTTATATATATACAGGGTGAGGCACATCAAGCGTTGAAGAGCAATAGCACTCAACCTATTGATCATATCCAAAAATGTTTCAGACAAAAGTTTCAGTGTTCTAGAAGGCCGTCATACTCGACCACCCTATTTTTTTTCGGTGGAGGTGCTGAAGCTACGTCAAGGTCAACTCCACTTTTTAAAATGGAACCATGTATTTTTTATCGATGATATTATTACCGATTTTAAGACGAATTAAGCGACCTGCCACACAAGATCATCGACAAAAAATCCATGGTTCCATTTAAAAACGTAGAGTTGACCTTGATGCACCTTCAACCCCACCGCCGATAAAAAAAATAGGGTGGTCCGGTATGACGGCCTTCTCGAATACTGAAACTTTTGTCTGAAACATTTTTGGATATGATCAATAGTTCAAGTGCTATTGCACTGTAACACTTTATGTGCCTCACTCTGTATATACAGAGACCTCTTGAAGTACATTTTCTATGATTTTTATCTGTGTAGATACACCGGGTATCCCATTTCAATCTTACACCCGATTTATGTCGACAAATATCGCTCCGATCAAGTATTGAGTATAATAATACCTTTAGGGTTCAAAGGGGGACCTTCTGAAAAAAAAACATTTTGGTCCGCAATTCAAAATGGCGACGTTGAGATGGTCGACAAGTTTTTTTAGATGGGATCATGATGTTTTTTCTTTGCCGAAACTAACTAATCAGGCTAGAACTAACAACTTTTGTAAGAAATATTTTTTGATAACTTTCATAATTTTGAGGTTAGAATACGATTTACTTTTTTTTGATATCCAGAATGTACCACGAGGAGGTGCAGTAGGTAAAGTAAAGTCTTCAATATCCCTAGTGTAAGTGTGTGTGCGCGTGTGAGTTTGTTTGGATTTTTTTGATAACGGAAGTGACGAGCGGCAATGACCTAATCCGTGTTAGGGTTTGTTTGGGTTATCGAACAAACCCAAACAAACGCAAATCAACTCACACCCACGCACACGCGTACACTTAGACTAGGGATGTTGAAAACTTGACCTTCTCGTCGTCCTCGTTCTGGATAGCGCCAAAATAGTGAAAAATGGCATTCTAACCTTAAAACTTTGAAGGTTGTTGAAAAACTATTTCTACAAAAGTTGTGGCCTGACAAATGTTTTGGTGAAGAAAAAAAAAGCATGACCCCATTACAAAAAAACATGTCAGTCATCTTAACGTCGCTATATTTTGAATTTTGGACCAAAAGAGATTTTTTAACGTCCCACTTTGAACCCCAACATTTTACTATACTAAATACTCGATCGTAGCAGTATTTTTCGAGATAAATCAGGTCTAAGATTCAATAAGGACACCCGGCATAAGAGAAAAGATAATTCTGGAGATATTCACATTTAAGGAGCGTTTGTATGACTACTTAACGTTACATAATTAAACTAAACACTATAAAACCTTCAATGTCTTCGAAATCACCTTGACATAAATCTAACTATTTATTTGGAGGTCATTTCAAAAGACAGTGCTATCCCGAAAATCAACGGCTCGTTTTTGAAAATTTCTAACTAAGAACTATTTCGAAACAGGCAAATATAAGCAACAATAAGCCATAAAAAGCCACATTGAGGTTGCTTTGGAGCCGGTCAAAATGCTACCACGGAGCTAAAAAAAATTCTGAAAGCATATAACCCCTCTACTGATCATCCTGTGCAATTTGTATTCGATTCACAGTACCATTTTCTAGAAAACAAAATCGGGCTCGACGTATTTTGTGAACTAATAACATCACGCTTACGGAAACCTCCCGATCATTGTTCAATACATTTTTAATGTATTGAACAATGTATACAAAATGTATACAAATGTATACAAAAAATTATACTACGGGGCTGAAAAAGTAGGTGCGGTTCGAGTAATTATCAAACTAATCCTCAACACCGTGAACATGAGGATTTACGGCACCGTTATAAAATTATTAATGTTTTTAATCGCGAATTCGTGCGAAAATCACGCACACAAAATATTAGACTGTGCAAACATCGCAACGTCGTAGATGGCACAAATGCTACCTACCTTATCCACATTCGGTAAATATGCCCAGGGACGTCAAACTACTTGCCCAGGATCATCAACCAGGTATATTATTCGTCGTTATTCTCTTAATTGGTAATAAGTACTCAATATTAATAGTATTAATTGGAGATCTATGTTCAGGAATTATAATTTTCTAGAAATTTCTAGAAAAAAAACCGAATACAGTGCAATTTCAACCAAACATGAAACCATTTTTGAGAACATCGGAAAATTATTAAAGCCTTTGATTTCTTTCAGACTGTAGGCAGCTTCAGTGGACACTTTTCCTTTACAGCAAAAGAATTTTTTACTCCAACCGACATTGATTGTCGATAGCTCCTCGGGCCGAGTTTGAGGTTATGAACTATCATATACCGCGATTAACGACGTTGCCAATTCGTCCCGCGTTAATGAAGCGAGAAAAAATTATAGACAACAATTATGCAAAGTAGTGGAAACATTTTACGGAATCATCGAATGTTCTAAAATCCCTATTTGTATAAGTAGGTATAATAAAATTATTCAAAAACATACGTTTGATATGACGATCGTTTGATAGCTAGCAGTTAGTAGCAGTCAATCGGCCCCATCGGTGAGCATAGAGCGCTACCCTCATACTTCGTTCCCGATGCCTAGAATCCATAGCAGCTTTAAGGGGGGAGATACCGTTAAGCGTGAAAAAAATTTGCTGATTCTGCTAATTTTTTTTTAAAGGAAAGATTTCTTCGCCATTTTCGAGGCTTAGGGTATTTTTTATTACTACTCTCAGCTGTTACATCGTATTTTTTTGTTGATCATTAAAAACGTGGGTTGAAGGATATGGCACGGTCTTCTAAACTACATTTTTAAAACTGGCGTGACGTATAACTTAAAAACTAATCGACTGATTCCTATGAAGTTTTGTATAAATCTTTTTAACCTTATTGTCTAGAACATGTGGCCCTAAATGTATATAAAAAGTGTTTAACACGTCTTTTGTTACTGCAAAATGTAACGATTCTTTTCCGGAAAATTCAATCTTTTTGTTACAAAGCGTGCTATTTAATCGACTTTCAATATTTATTACTTTTTCCTGGCTCATACTCTGCGTATGAGTGTTAATGAAAGAAATTATTTCAGATTAATCCCGCCGTCGCTATTCAGATTAATCCCGTGTCGAGCTGTCTGACAACATCCGCCGCCACCCGGTTAGAAGACCTATCATACCTGCGCCATTTTTAAAGATTAATGAAAAAAAATACCATGTCACAGCCAAAAGTAGTAATAACACATACCCTAAGTCACAAAAATTGTGAAGAAAGGTTCCCTTTAAAAAAAATTATGAAAAACAGCGATCTTTCCTCGACTAAAGGTATCTCCCTCCCCCCCCCCCCCCCTAAATAGCTATGCCGAGCTCGAAAGACCCCCCCCCCCCCCCACGTATCCATACGTATACGAAGTCGAATCGCTTTTTTCATTGTTACATATGAATGTAACAATGCCTTCCATTGGTGCACGTATACCTTTCCTCATTGGCCTCCAGAGGCATTCTTACCTATTTTAATTTATAGTTAGTTGCTGCTACTTTGCATGGCATCGCTCTCCTCATACGTGCCGGACTCGATACGTGAATATTGCGAAGCTTGTGTTTGTACACAGTATGTGAACCATTTAACGAAGCATTGTTGAATTGCGATCGATCGACTCGCCACCGGCGAGATGTAGCACGAGAGAGATAGAGAGAACAATAGATAGAGGTTTCGTGTTATATATTTAGGTGTGTTTTAATAGGTGGAAGGATGGTCTATATAGGTTGATCCATAAATTGCCGCACGTGCCCGCATTGCGGATCGTATACACACGCGGTCATAACGAGGCTGGTGTACCCGCTGCTGGCGTCGATGTCGGAGCTTCTCCTTCCTTGCATATGGGACATTCCGGGCCATTTTTGGACAATCCTTCGAAGGAAAAGATCATCCAAAAAAAAATGCCTAGCAACGAGACACCGTATTTTCCGGGTGTGGTAACACGTATGGAAAGTAGGGTAAACTCACCAATTAATGGAAGGAGGCCAGTGCATGGATATGAGATGATTTATATCTAAAACTAGTATTTGGCCACGGCTTCGCTCGCGTAGCAAAACATTTGAATGTTATACCTTTCAAACCGTTTTAATTAATATATTGTTTCTCCATAAACCTTTGAACCGTCAATTCACTCGTATAGAATTTCAATTTCATGTCGGGTCACCCTCTTAGATTTCAAAATTGATACCATTTTCGGTATTGACGTCCCAAGAAACCTCAATAACGACACCCATACTGATATTTAGACTTATTTACGTATGACATTTTACCGCAATGGTCGAATAAACGTTTGAATTGAATAGTTAAGGAGTTGACTCCTGAAAAATCACGAAGTAACTAAGGGTTAAGACTTTTTATTTTTTCAGTTTGTACTTATAGTACCTCCTTATATATACCACATTAGCGCAGCTTAACATTAGCTTGCGCTTAAGGATGTTGAGTCCCTACGAAACATGTTAATATTAATTGTTTAATAAATAGCTTCTTAATCGTCATGAAATGTTTACACGACCTCCTGAATACTTCATGTAAAAACATACGAAATTTTCAGAATTTTATCATCATTACTGCAACCTCCTTAGGGGTTGAAATAAAAAATTATGAGAAAATTCTGAAAATTTGGTATGTTTTTGTATGAAGTAATTAAGAGGTCTCGTTAAAATTACACGACGATTAGGAAGCTCGTTATAAAAAAATTAACATTTTGTTAGGAACAATTTTCAAAAGAAATTAAAAAAAAATTATCAATGAACTTCGTTTTGTTTCCGTTGCTTTCAGTATATTGTAGATATTACAAAATTGAGAGGCCAAAAAAAAAACTTATTGCAAAGTAACATCAGTTTCCATAAGACAACATTGAATTTGTGAATGTTAATTGTTCAATAACGAGCGTCCTAATTGACGTGAAATTCGTACACGACCTCTGAAATACTTCAAACAAAAACGTACCAAATTTTTAGAATTTTATTATCATTTGCGAGTTGGGAGTCAACATCCTTAACGTGTTATCGAGACAAATGTTACATTTATAATGAGTTGGCCCGCCTTCTCGAGCTGCTTATATACTGTCCGGGAAGCGGCGCATGCATCTCTGGTGGAAGTTTCTATATGTTGAAACATATCGATTTCAAGGTCTATTTTCACCCCCTAAGGGGTTGATTTTTAAAAAATCTCGAAATACGAATCTGCTTATTTATTTTTAGGAGCACTTTTACGAAGTTTCGAGTCGAAATGTCTATTTAATATTGTTACTTCATACAAACTCTGAACCCGATTTTACGCCTTTAAGGGTTAAATTTCGGAATTTCCTTCCTTATTCCTTGTCTACATCCTAAAGGGAACCCCTGTGCAAAATTTCAGCTTTCTAGGTCCAAGGGTTTGGGCTGGGCGTTGCTGAGTCAACGATTTGTCAGGACTTTTCCTTTTATATATATGGATCAGTCAAGAATATAAAGTGTCAACAAAAACTCGAATCACTGTATTTTAACGGAAAAAATCACAGCTAATGTTAAAACCGATTTCTCAGTTGAACATCGAATTTGTATGGTATACGGAGTTTTTCTAGTTTATGGTACCTGCACACTGTGAAACTCACAATATGATATGGATGTGCACAGTAGGTGTTCAGAATGCGAACACAATAGTTTTTATAAATTTTGAGGGTAAGTATTACTTGCATTACTTGAGAAAGAATAAATCTTTGATTTTTTGCGAAATTAAAAAAAATCGTAATAATAGGTGAGAATTAGACATGTTTATTCACTGGTGCTGTATTCTAACCTCTTGCAAGTGAATGGGCTCTGTTCCAATAATTCTCAAAGCAGAGTAAAAAATATACTTTCCCTGCTGAAAATGGCTAAATTAATTATCGGTAAGATATGGCAATGTACATTTAATCGAATGTTGTCATAAAAGCCATTTATTCGTTTTTTTTTTTTAATTTTCGGCACAATTTAATTTTCTACTTCTCTGTCGACAAAAACTTTGGTAGTTTTTTTGAGAATCAAGATGCAAAAAGGCTTTGTGTATTTTGTGTGTATTGCAATACTCATGTATTTTGTTTGTATTACAATACTCGTATTAGGTGTAGTGAAAAGAAATCCATTATTTTTACAGGACATTGAAAGCAAAAATAATGGATTTCTTTTTACTACACCTAATATGTATAAGAATATTATCATTATTGTGCATCACAGTGATCTCCGAATCTAGCATTCAATAAGAATATATCGTTTGGCTTGACAGCGTTCGTCTACATGACACGTCCATTTACCGGCGGTTGATCGTCCATTTACTGGTCATTTCGTTCATTCACTGGCGATTTAGTCATTTCACTACTTATCCGTCAATTCCTTCGATATTATTTGTTGACAAGGCTTCGAATATTTTTTTCTACTATCAGAATAATATCTTTCGATAGATATAGCCATTGAAAAATTCGTTTTGATATTTCCATTTTACAGTCCATCCGAATCCTACAGTGTCGTTGTTCGTCCATTCACTGGTCAGTTCACCCTGCAAAAGTTCGATGCATCTTGCGTGTTTATCCGTGAGGCGATCGACTGGAAATTGGAGCGTGCGATCTCTAATTCATCGATCGGAGTGGCAAAAACGCCCCGAATACGACGCTCCTCCTTCCTCGCTCTCTTTCCATTTTCGCTCTGCGGAGCTTTCTAATTTCTCGATGTACTTCGACTGCGCTTTGTTGCACTGGGCCCTGTTGTTTCCTCTCTCGATGTGCTCGTGTTTGTTCTGCCATTATGCTTTCTCGCTAACCAGGGCAAAATACGCGTGTATGTGGCCGTAGATTTTGCACAGACACGTACTTGTTCGTGACAGACGCGGAGAGGTATATGTGTATTGATGTCTGGGGCGTATCGGCGTGGCCAAGGAATCAAAGAAACAGACCGGAAATGAAAGTTGAAGGCGAGGTGAAATAAGAAGAGACGATGCTGAAGAGCTTCAAGAAGAACCAAGCGAAAGGGAAGAGTGCTCCTCTCTCTCTCTCTCTCTCTCTCTCTCTCTCTCTCTCTCTCACACACACACACACACACACACCATTTTTCGCTCTTTCTCTCTTTCGAGTTCTCCATCCCGCTGTCTCTCTTCATGAAGTACGTATAGAAAGTGCAAAACGATAATAAGAAAGGCACGAGGCGGCGAAGAGGCTGAGAGCAGCCCAGCGTTAAAGGCGGCTATGAAATAACGGGCTTCTGTGGAAAACCACTTTGAAGGCCTGCCTATCCGCATGGAATATGACTAATGCCATTGCGAACCTCTGACAGTCTTATGCATATATTCATATATATATATGTTTGTGTGTGTATATATCTGTTTTATATATATATGTATATATATATATATATATATATATATATATATATATCGATATTTAGTGCACAAAGAGCACTTCTATGGTGTTTCAACGTTGTGAAATTTCCACCCTTGGTGATTTATCGCCCGTAAGCACCGCGAAATACACTTTAACGTCGAGTCAAAGTAGGTACGAATTGCGCCTCTGCAACGAGTGCTGAATCATTTCTCACAAGCTCCCGTCCCGATTTATCGAGCAATGTAGGCACGGGATTCAAAAAAGAATCGAAGATTCCTCACATTCCGCGTGGAAAAAAAAAGAATCGAGACGATTTTTTCATCGTTGAATAAGTTAAGGATGTTGAGTCCCAAATCGCAAATGATAATAAAATTCTGAAAATTTGGTGCGTTTTCGTATGAAGTATTTCAGAAGTCGTGTAAAAATTTCACGACAATTAGGAAGCTCGTTATTGAACAATTAACATTCACAAATTAAATGTTGTCTTACGGAAACTGATGTAACTTTGCAATAAGTTTTTTTTGACCTCTCAATTTTGTAATATCTACAATATACTGAAAGCAACGTAAACAAAACGAAGTTTATTGATAATTTTTTTTTTTATTTCTTCTAAAAAATTTTCTTAACAAAATGTTAATTTTTTAATAACGAGCTTCCTAATCGTTGTGAAATTTTAACACGACCTCTTAAATACTTCATACAAAAAACATACTACATTTTCAGAATTTTCTTATCATTTTTTATTTCAACCCCTAAGGAGATTGAAGTAATGATGATAGAATTCTGAAAATTTGGTATTTTTTTACATGGAGTATTCGGGAGGTCGTGTAAAAATTTCATGACGATTAAGAAGCTATTTATTGAACAATTAACATTAACATGTTTCATAGGGACTCAACATCCTTAAGAAGGTTGGAACGTTGGTCACAATCCAATTTTGAAAAAAATGTATTATTGAGACTATACTGAGTCTTTACAATTTTTTTGAATTCATGTCACCACAAAACACCTTAGATGAAAAATAGTTTAATGAATGTTAGTTTTCGTGCGGTTAAATGGGCAAGACGTTCACAGTGCGGGTGATGTAATTTTTTCGGCTGTTTAGCACTGAGATGAACTATTTCTAACAACGGATTAACGAAAACTAAAGCTTTGTGAAGATTTCGAAAAGAAACCATCTTGCCAATCGTAATCCATATGAGGAGCTGGCGAACAAAACCGGACTGGTAATTTTTTAAATTTTCTTCCACCCTACTTTTCAATTGCACACAACGTAGATTTTTTAAATTGCCTTATTTCCATTTTCGTGGTGCCTAACAACTGCTTTTTCAAGCGAAAAGGCAAACATTTTGTGGTGATGAGGGTCGAATTTGATTCGAAATATTTCGGAAGCTGATAAATGTGAGCTTGAAAAGCAAGAAAAATTTAAATTAAATAAAATAGACGTAGCGTGGCCAGTGTGCAGTGAAATCTGATTTTGTTAGCCAGCTACTCATATTTATTTAATATATTAAACCATCAAGGTTTGATAAATGATTACGAATCTTAGCTGGCGAATGAAGAGCATTGCTGCCAACCTCAATTTCCGCGAAGTTGCCCTATTTCGGCAATACGTTATATTGATAAATGGTAATAATAAATAATCTCGTGACATAAATATAAATAGGCATAATTATAAATGAAGCGAAATTTCATTTTCAGTTGTACAAAACATTGACTGACGCAGTTTTTTTTCATAATAATCATCGATCACGTAATACTTTTCCGAGTTGGTAGTGAGACCAAAGTTTTTCTTACTCACGTAATAATAATACTAAAATGCATAATTTGCCCTTTAATTATATATTTTCCGAAAAATTAACATCCACTAACTTAACTGGACCGCTCCAACCTCCTTTAACTTGAGGATCGAAAAAAATGATTATACGGCATCGGTGACGAAGTAGGAAAATTTAAAGTGGGGTATTTCTAACTAAGTGAACGTACAGGCACGCATACATTATGATGCTGAAGTCCGCATCGTTGGAATGTATCGATTTTTTCTGCAATGTTCATTTTCTTTATTTTTGTCATTATTGAAAGCCTTTTTTGGAAATTGACATCGTAAATATCTGATAAGAATACACAAAAACGTTTGAATGACTTTCACAGACTGAATAGGTCGAAAAAAATTTGAACAATTGAAAAAAAATTAATTTTTTCTGTGTTCCAACGATGTGAACCCCAACGTCGTTATATTATTTATATGGGAAAACATGATTCTGAGGACATGCGAATTCGCGAACCATCCCCATAGTGGCCAATTTGTCCCTTGCTCAACATTACGTGAATCCCAAAGTCTTCGGACTCACTCATTGGATTAATCATTAAAATAAGCCATTGGATTCATCATTGAAATGGACCGTTTTTATACAAAGTTAGTTCAAAGTACCGGTTTCCAAAACCAGCGATCCGATAAACAAAATCTTACGTCGCGTCCTCAAAACAACCAGATGCTGACTCATAATCATCTTTACATAGATATGGCGGATACACGAGATTTCGGTGAACGATCGTTCGAATTACGTGTGTCGTTATCGTTTATCCATAACGTGGCATGGGCGAGTATGTAAACACGCGACATCGAATGCCTCTATGTACGAACAAGTGCATATCGATAACTGACAATAAGAGAGGCGTAATTTACATTACGGGTAGGTGCAAAACCGGCGCAGCGAGATCCTTCTTCGCCGTCGCGAATCCTGCACGCGCAAATCGAGCACCCATCGTCACAGGGACGTATGTCCAGTGATTGGGCACGCGACGGGATCTATTTAATGCCATATTGATACAAAATGAATTCATGTATCCATATCTCGAGTCGTAGATCGCGGTGTCCCGGAAATACATCTATGTGGCTCTCTTTGTCTCTCTCTCTCTCTCTATGTCTCTCGCTCTCTCCCTTTCTTTCTTTCTTTCGCTCTCTCCCTTTTTCTACCTATCTATCTTTGTACATATCTATACAGGGTGATTCACGACTATTACAACTTTTTTTAAAGTAAAAAAAGAATTTATCAAAGACCAATATTTTTTTTAGAATTTTCGTGCGATAAAATTGAGATATTCGCGTTAAAAGCCGCGTTTTAAGTATTAAATAATAAATAGAAATTGTTAACGGGTTACACCTAACTTTTGGCCGGCAAAAAATACATTTTCGTGAATTTTTTTTGGAAACTGCGTGTAGGTTCTCCACTTTTTTACCTCAAAGACTATGGTTATAAGTATCTTTTTCAATTTTCATATTGAGAAATATTTATAACTGTGGTAGATGCAATGGTTTGTGCAGATCGCTGTTTGAAAAACGTCTTTCACGGTGACCATTGCTGCTCAGAAACAAATCATCCGAAATAAAAAGCATCAAACGCATTTAGGTTTCCCATGAAATTATCTAGTGCTAAGCCGAAGGATTTAATGATATATTGATTTAAAAAAAAAAATGGTCGGGGTCCAAAGTGTTTCTGTAAAAAAAAATTTGTAAAAAAAAGCGCTCTATTTTCGTTGTTAAAAAAACTTTTCATCGAACAAAAAATCCTTCGTTCAAGCACTGCTTTTTGACATGTAAAAGAAGCTTGTAAAATGTAAAGCTGATAGGTGCAGTGATTTTTTAACTATCGTCGTCACCGATTTTGAAAAAGTCATTTCGAGAAAAATGCGTTTACGGCCTTGTATACCTTTGAAAAAATTATCGATTTTTCAAATAGTGGTAAATGATGTATAAACATCATAAGAATTAGTTGGGGATGAGGATAAGTAGATGAATATGCTGGAGAAAGTAATAAGGGAGCAGACCCCTTACAGTGGAATCTACCATTTGAAGAAAAAAATATATATACATATATAGTAACGTTACGTTACGAATATCGAGACTATCCGAGAATGGAGTGGTAAGCGGGCTGGCGGAGCTCAGTGGTCAGGCAGTCGACCAGCAATCGAAAGGACCCGGGTTCGAATCCCAGCCAAGAAGCACACCGCATTTTCTCTCGTATAGTTCTCTTAGAGTTTTTTCGGGGAATTTTAATATATAAACATCCCAAAATTATAAGGTGCGAAGAAAAATGGTTTCAGAGCTCTAAAAGCCTTCTTCTTCAAACCGTGCTTTCAAAATGGGCCAGACTGGTAGCTCCTACAATTTTCAACCGATTGACTTAAAATTTCAGCTGTATTTTCTTAGATAGATATTTCAGTGAACCACACACGATTTTTCGAATCGATTAACTACGGTTTTATTTTTTCAAATGAAGGGAGTTTTTGGTGAATCCGCCTTTTGGACAAATTGGTACCAAATTTGCACAAAAAAATAATATTTCGTAATAACCGCGTGGACTTCGCTATCAAAAGTCATGTAGATTACGGAAAAAAAATTCTTTTTTGTTCTGATATCGGACTTCAAACGCTAATATCTCGGCAAATCGTTGTCGAACAACATTTTCAAAAAAAAAGCATTCTGCTCGCCACGTAACGCCGGGTGTTCTCACAGAAGGAAGCCTAGTAGTTGTGAATCACCCTGTACATTGAGCGCGTACGTACATGCGGTAACGTTTCTACATCAGCGCGACGGTAAATTGAACGGCTCCGATGGTTTCTCGATGGTATCACATGTAAACGGTTTGCAAGAGGAGTTCAACTAACCGAAAGTCCACATGACAAAATACATCGAGGTTTCCATTTCGAGAAGCTCTCCCTCTCTATTAATAGGAGAGACCCGTGTACGATTGATGATCTCGGAAGACTCTACACGTGCGCTTAATTATGCGAAAGCAGCCTTAATGAACAACGAGCTCGCATGTTTCGACGTCTCGGACATCACGTTATTTTTATTCGATATTTTCTCTTTCGGTACGTCGCGTCGACAGAACGAGAGACTCCGAGCCTCGATCGAGTTTCAAGCAAGTATATATGAGAGAATTA
This sequence comes from Ophion costatus, assembly GCA_951751655.1. NCBI lineage: Eukaryota > Metazoa > Arthropoda > Insecta > Hymenoptera > Ichneumonidae > Ophion > Ophion costatus. Next base: position 42,310,811 of record OX632356.1, read on the forward strand.
TTTCTGTTTTTCGATAATAGCCTTGCTGGTTTCCTTCTTGAGTGTTCTAATATATAAAAATGAACACAAACATCGATTTTTTGGGATTTTCTCAAAGTATACACTCTTAATGCTGAGTCCCAAATCGCAAATGATGATAAAATTCTGAAAATCTGGCATGTTTTTGTATGAAGTATTTCAGAGGTCGTGTAACAATTTCACGACAATTAGGAAGCTCGTTGTTGAACAATTAACATTCACAAATTAAATGTTGTTTTATGGAAACTGATGTAACATTGCAATAAGTTTTTTTTTTGACCTCTCAATTTTATAATATCTACAATATACTAAAAGCAACGGAAACAAAACGAAGTTTATTGATAAATTTTTTTTTATTTCTTTTAAAAATTGTTCTTAACAAAATGTTAATTTTTTAATAACGAGCTTCCTAATCGCCGTGAAATTTCAACACGACCTCTTAAATACGTCATACAAAAACATACCAAATTTTCAGAATTTTCTTATCATTTTTTATTTTAACCCTTAAGGAGGTTGAAGTAATGATGATAGAATTCTGAAAATTTGGTATGTTTTTACACGAAGTATTCAGGAGGTCGTGTAAAAATTTCATGACGATTCAGAAGCTATTTATTGAACAATTAACATTAACATGTTTCGTAGGGACTCAACATCCTTAATGAGATGTCCGCGAAGGGAAATTCCAAAATTGCAATATTTGCGTCAACAACTGAAACCAGAATAGGATCGAACGGTCGGAGCTATGATCTTCAAAAGCTTCTAAGGAAGCTAGAACTGCTTGCAGGGAAGAACAAACTTCGTAAAATCATCATTTCAAAGTTAACCCTTCGTTGTCACGCTCATCTGGACTATACTTGGCACACTGGGTCTAATTGACCCAGTCCATTATCAAACCGTTGGTACACGAAACTTATCAGTCGGATGGCTATGCAAAAATTCATGAACATACTTCAAATATTGCGTAACATAAGCCAAAAAGTATTGTGTCAAAAATACGATGGCGACATGGAAAAGAAAATCGTACAGATAAGTTTAGTAAGGATATATATTTGGCGCTAAAGTTGAACGCTGGGTCGTTTAGACTCACTGCGATAACGAAGGGTTCAGGAAGGAACAATTTACGAGGCAGGACTGCCCGATCAATATAACGCAAGTATAACATCGCATTATAACACCTACATAGTTGCAGTTGTGTGGAAATGCACTCAAAACTTTAAACGCGTTTTTCTCGAAACTACTTTTTTCAACCTGGTTGACATTAAATCTCGATTTCTATTCAACCAATTGACATCACATTTTGTATGGACCTTCAGTATATGTCTTTCTATCGCCGCCACCTCGAGCATTGCGAAGTTTTTATTATTACTATTTTTTAAAATGTTGAACTCTGAAAAAATGTTCAACTGAAGAAAGAAATGGCAAGCTTAAAAAAAATGGTAAACTTTAAAAAAATGTTGAAGTTTGAAAAAAATGTAGAACTTTGAAAAAAATGGGAAACTTTGAAAAAACGATGAACTTTGAAAAACGGGGCCAAAAATTAACTTCTTTCGACTGTCGCCAATGACATTTGTTTCTTTGGTACCGGCCATAATGACATTTTTATTGATCAAGGAAATTAGTTAATTTGTGTTTCAGGTGAACGGGAACTTTGAAATCATGTCAACCGCCGCAATTCTTTTTTCACGGCCATATTTAGAGGCTCGCAACTTTCTCAATTTTTAGTTATTTCGCATAAGATTTTTTTTTATGTAAGCTCTTGAAACATTAATGGAAATACTGCAAAAATGGATGCCAAAAACATTTTTCTGCGTTTCAATCAAGCTCGAAAAAACGCCTGAAACTCTTTATAAATCTTTACAATTACTTGTGTCTCGTTTTTCTTGCACCAAATTGATATTGCTCGCTATTTCCATTTATTCCGTTTTATACATCACTATATTTTTTTTTTTTTTTAATCTTGCGTTATATTTCTTACGGGAATTTTTCAAAATGATTAGCAGAGCCGCCCACTTAGCTGAACAATTATAAATATTGTCAATACTTTTTCATTATTCTCGTAATTATTCTGATGGGTACATTATTTCGATCGATATGATGATCATGATTATTGTTATTACTGTCATTATAGTAACGTCATATGCCCATAATTATCACGATCATCATCATTATTATTATTATTCATTATATTATCAAGATCAAGAGAACGTCGATCGCTTCGCACGAGGACTATCGTAGTTCGCGCTACACAGCCGAGTCAGTGATGTAACGGGAAACGCGACCGATCGCCGTCACGCTCGGTGAAAGCGTCGACACGCATCAGGCGCGACGATTTGGTGGGGGACAAAAAAAATATTTCAAAAAAAGGTGGAAAAGATCGAGCAACGATAGGGAGACAAATTGTTCAGTCGAGTACAGAACGTGGGAGTTTGGAAAAATGTGTCATTCGTCACGATCTCGTACACTTGAGATCCGCAGGAGCGAGAAAAAATGATTTGACAAATCGTGCATTGTTTTTTTTTTGCATTTTTATGGAAGTTCGCGATCGTGCTGGATGGGAGGGCGAAACGCGAGGAGCCACTCTGGAATCTGTCAGGATCCTCATTTGCTTTTCCCTACTCTTTCCATTTCCCCCTTTTTTTCCTCCTTCTTTCAATTGCGGCGATTCACTTTTTTTACACGGTCATTACGTGTCATTTTCTCCCGATCGCACCCCCCCTTCCCGGTCTCTTCAGGTGTCGATCCGTCTATCAGTCTCCGTCCTCCACCAGCTCCCATCCTCGATATCTTTCTACGTCGTGGTGCCACTGTGAATCTCCCTTTATTAAATAGGCCAAGAGTTTGAAGAGAACGAGAGCAGGGCGGGGGCCACGGAGGGGGTCGAGATAAAGGAGAGGAGCGCGGGATTTTATACTCCAGTCGAAGAATATAAGATGAGAAGGTGGAAGAAGAAGATGTGGAAGGAAACGTGCTAAAGAGGAATAAGGGAAAGAGGGCAAGAGTAAGGGATTTCGCGAGGGTACACATAGTGAAGAGCCGTATGTACAGTGTGTATATAGTAAAAACGTTGTTAACCGGCATGCCTGTCACGACTCTTTGCGCCGTAAAACGCCGAGGCGAGCGGCCTTTATGCGCCATAAATTCAAACAGCCTTTCCAGCCCTGGGAAGGAGAGTGCAGTGAAGGAAGAGTGAAAGACACGAATCAGAGAGGTGCAGAGAGAGAGAGAGAGAGGGAGAGAGAGAATAAGGCCCAACGAAAGAGGGAAGAAAGGACCGTGAGCGAAGGGGACGAAGAAGAATGAGGCTCGGAGTCATCGTGCTCCCATATACACGTGGCTCCAAATTAAATGGACACCACCGAGGTGCAAGTTGGAAAAAACGTCGCTACGAAAAACCGTGTGGGAACAAAGAAGACATGCCAATAACCTCCTACCCTGTCGATTCTTTGGCGACCATGAGACAAGGCCGTGTCTGTAAGGAATATTACTCTGGCAACTTCCGGTAGAAGGAAAGAAGGTAATGTGGAATACCATTTCGTTTCAGGCCTGCGACTTTCTTTCTGTAAGGTGTGAGCAAATAAAACCTTCGTGAAGTTGAAGCAACATTCATGTACTATCAATCGACAAGCTATCAAAAATAACCAAACATCGCTACTGGATACAATTTCAGTTTGAACGCAAAATTGCACCATTCTGTTTTCGAGATGGTTTGCGGGTATTTTGGAATAGGAGTGTTTCAAAATGTAGTCACCGTGCTTAACTTAGTTACGTAGGCTATTAAAAGCACTTGTTTTAGAAGAAGATGTGTAAGAGGATTATTTCTACAATCAGCTTTACTCAGTTTTCAATCAGTCTTTAAGCGGTTTGACAATGAAATAAATGAGTTGTTTGCAAAAATCGCAAATATAGGGCTCACCTTTATAACCGGCACATTTACTATACCTTCGTTTACAGAAAATACACGCTGTATCAGCTGCAGGGGGTTTTATCCACCAAATGAAGTTTCTAGTTCTCCTGACGTATTTGACTTACGACTGTTATAAGAGTTGGAAGATCCCAAACTTCAGTGTCACCATCATCGCTTTCAATGAGTCTTCGTTTGTTGATCTATTTATCGTTACTTGTCCCTATCCTCTCATATTTTGTCTTAGCCTTCTCCATTGCAATTTTTTTTGTCCTTTTGCCTTTTCCTTTATTTTTCGTGCTTTCTTTTGCCTAACTTTCAAAGATTTTCTGATCGGACTTTTTCTGTTTTTTCTTCTTTGTTTCATTCGGACATACCAACGCACAGACTCCCTTTTACATATCAACGAGATAGACTTATATCTAGTCACGTCTACATCGTGCTACTAACCTGATGGTAATTTGGAATATTCCAAATAATCATCGGACCGGAAGCGGGTAAAAATAAGAGCGTGTACTCCCTTTCGTTCTTCCACTCGTCGCAAGAATCGCCTAATCATCGGGTTTGCAAACGGACCGTTTTCTCAGTTCCTCGCCGGTAACGAACTTCGTAGATTTTCCAGAAGAGGCTTCTGCGCCCTCCCCATTGTCCTAATTCTTCTTCCTCCGTGATTTGCCAGCAGCGAGTGCGCTCCCGCTCGTGATATTCACGTTTTTTTTCTTCTCTTTTCGCATTCTCCCCTTTCTCCGCCCATTTTCCCCTCTCCGTCGAGTCGACACTCCGCCGGAAGTAGCGCGCGAGGATTGAGCGAGAGGGTTGAGGTAGAGCGTGAAGGGGGGAGCTTTTCAAGGCAAGAAAATATCCGAGGCAACGACAAAATCGCTCTGCAACGAGGCCACTCAGTTTCATCGCTCTTCCTTCGAGCCCTCTTCACTCCTCAGCCTCCTACCACCTGCCGCCTGTCGCCTCACCGTTCGCTCTTCCCAACTGTACACTCAGGAACGATTCTACGATTTTACGGCGCTTTTGCGGAACGTTCCCGTTTCAGCTGTGCCAGCGAGGTATGCATACGCCGTCGGCGCAGAAACAGGCGGAACAAACGACAATGACGGAAGAACAAGCGAGCGAGGGCGCAGGAGGGAAGACAGAGAGTGCGAAAGAAGAGGAGGTGGGGGTGGCAAAAGGACGAGGAGATTCAATCTAATTATCCGTAATGCGCCGGAACTCGGAAACGAGGGCTTGTCGACGGACTCACACCCCTTCCGGTCCGACGTTCACGGCATTATTCATTTGTTTGCACGAAACGCGAATGCTTTTCCAACGCTTTCTGCAGCACTTGCTGAATACTTTGCACCATCGCTCGTATCCGTTCTCTCTCTCTCTCTCTCTCTCTCTCTCTCTCACACACACACACACACACACACACACACACACACACACACACACACACACACACACTCTTTCACCCTCCCTCACTCTATCTTCGCGTGCCTGTTTTTTTTTTCTCCCTTTCATCCTCAATCTTTTTCCCTTCTCGTCGCTTTTAGCCAATCACAGCGTAAAACTAATTCCTCGGTCAACAGGAAGGAAAGCCAAAAAAAGGACAGCCCTCCGGGAAGATCCAAATCGCCTGTCTAGATCGCACCACTTGATTCGTCGTCCGTTACGAGCTCTCGACAACAGAGGAATGGAGGTTCATCATGAAAGTGGTCCGCGCGATGGAGAGCCAATATTCTCCAACAATATTCTCGTTTTTCGAACTGGGTAGTCTGAGAAGGCTGGACTGTGGACGAATTTGGCCAAAGTCGTGTCTTCTCTGTACAAACCCAAGCTGTTAGAAGCATTCTCATTGGAACTGGAATCTTCAACGTCAGTCTGACTACTTACTTCGGCATGATCCGTAACTACTCATGGCGTTTGATGTTTGCATCGCTCATGTGCAACGAAGTTAATTTTTTTTACAAATCTCCTTTGGCAGGTTCGATGTACGAAAATATCACGCTAATATTTATTAGGATTCCTATTGAGCGATCTACGACAAATGTGCGGAATGTGATTTTGGGTAATAAGTGAAGGATCGAAAAGAATTTTTGGTGCATTCCAAAGGTGGAAACTTCATCCCTGTAACTACGTGCTCGTACGAATATCACGAGTGACCCTTTAAGGAAAGGAATTGTCAGTCAACAATCTCATCAGTTGTGATCTCATTGTGATTTCATAAATTTGTGCGACAATTTTTCCTTCTCTTTGTCAAAATGAGCTCTTTCACCGTTGATATCATCGTAGCCACGATTGAAGACGAAAAAAACGCGTTGAGAAATTCGATATCTCTCTCGAATGGCCTCTTCCAATTGCCGTCGAACTTCGGGGTAAAGAATTTTTTTTGCCGCTCCGGGCGGGGTTCGTTGAAATCATTTTTATTTATTTTTTAAATTTTTTAGATTAGATTTTTGGATTAAATTTTCAGACTAAGGGCGGGGATGTTTTAGATTAGATTTTTAGCCTAAGGGCGGGGATCTTAAAAACTATTCGGACCGTACGATTGGGGAAGTTCTTGATAAAGTTATTTTCAAAAAATAGTCGCAAGAGATCGCGCTATTGGGAGTAAGGGAACCAAAGGAATCTTTGGAAGACAGGATGGACCGTTGAAAGCGATGGGCCATCGCCGCGTATACGACGCTCAATAAATCAACACGAGATTTACGGGTTTGACACTCAAATTAGGAGGGCCAAATTCGCGAAAGGGCAATTTTAACTCTCTCGTAAATTAATTGTCTCTGAACAATTCTCAGTCTGTCTCTCGCCCTCTTACCATCTTACACACACACTCTCTCTCTCTCTCTCTCTCTCTCTCTCTCTCTTTTTTTTTCTTTTTCTGTCTTTCCCTTCCTCTCTTCCTTTTCTATTTTTGCCGAACCCCGCAGTTCGGGGTCCGAGCACAGGCGATCTCTATTCAATTTACAGACTCTCGAGTATACTCGGTCCAACATCGAGCGGGCATATAGTCAGAGGCGTTTATGCAGCGTGTCATCTTCTCCTCGGCGTCTTTGTGACGGCACTGCTGACTGGCCTCGACTATTGCACTTCGGCCTCGGTTCAACATCGAATGGTTCCGTCCACTTGGAATACAATTTTTTTAAGTTCTCTCTTCTCAACTCAATTTTTCTATTTTTTGACCCAATTGGCTGTACAAGGTCGTATTCAATTCGAAACTGCTTCATGGCGACTAACAATTTATAGCACAATATGTGCCGTTGAAGAGAAAAATTCAAAAACGTTCCTTTTTTCACTTCGATTTTGTATTATTTTTTTTCAATTTGCACTTTGCACTGGTTTTTTACGCCAATGTTTTATTTTATGTTCCTTCTTTCAAATGTGTCACTCCAATTTTATATTTTTGACTCCAATTGGTTACATACGGATCAATTCAATGCAGAACCGCTCGATGGCTACCACGTTCTGTTAAAATCAACCTCACCAAAGTAAAAAAACAACGTCTCAAATCAAACGCTTTCATTTTTGCCTCTTTTTTTCATTTCTCACCCCAATTCTTTTTACTTTCATTTGTCACTCATTTTGTCGACTTTTTCTCGTCTTTCGGCTTGCTCGAGGTTCGATTCCATGGGAGACCGTTTGGAGGTCACCGACATTCCATCGAAGTGAATCTCATTGGCGTGAAAAATAAAGATTGAAAATCAAATACCTGGTGCAATATCGTGAACTTTCAGGTTACATCAGCCGTTCTGAGAACACCGAGGTAACAGTCTACCTACCCGGTTAATAATTGCCCGATGTTCCTTTCAGTTCCGCAGGCTTAACTGAGACTTAGTTCATTAAAGTTTGGAGCGATTTTGCTGGCTTAGGCAAAGTTGTAGAGTTATGCACCATGGGAGTTCACTTTTCAGCAGCATTCAGTAAGAATGTAGGGGGAAAGTTATGCAGTATGATGCGCTGAATTGAAGTCTCGTCGAGAATCTCGAATATCGCGAATTCATGATGTTTGAGATTCATGAGAAATTGGGATGCTTGATGCTGCGTTACATGCACAAGCGGAACTCGATTATTTACCTCCCAGGCGGTCTTTACTCTTCGTCTTCTGTGCTCATCCTTCTCATACAACTCGTGCACAACTCTCGCCAGCCTCTCTCTCTCTCTCTCTCTGTCTCTCTCTCTCTCTCTCTCTCTCTCTCTCTCTCTCTCTCTCTCTCTCTCTCTCTCTCACTCTCTCTCTTAGTCTCTCTCTTCCTCCCTCTCTGTCTCAGAATCTGTAACCATTACGTGAGAAAGGCACCAATGCCCTGGTTCTCTGGTCATAGCTCACTCTCAATGGACGCCCTCCCGCCGAGCAGGGATCAGAATAACCAGAGAAGTACGAAGGACGAAGGGATTGGGAGGTTCGGCTCGATTCTCGTGCTGTTGCCACTGCTGGTCTCCACATAAAAACATCGAGAGAAAAAATGAAACGGACCGATGATTTACGTCAAAAATCCAATTTCTCCCTATACTCGTCAATATCGCTAGCTAGGACTTGATTCGTTGTTCTTCAAGCGAAGTATCGTAGGGACATTCAAAAGGGTGGTGGAGGGTTAAAAAATCCTCAGTTTCAATTTTACCGCGAATGGAAAAAAATTATTTTCGTTAAATATTCGGAGGTGGGGCTCCCGCTAGAATCAGGCTAATTTTTGTTTAGAGTTATTTGGGGTTGTCTAAAGTTGTTTATGGTCGTTTGGGTTTGTTTGGGTTTGTTTGGGTTTGTTTGGAGTTGGTTAAGGTTGTTCTGGTTTGTTTGGGTTTATTTGAACCCTTGGAGCAAATTAGCCTGATTCTAGCAGGTGCCCCACTTCCGGATATTTACCTGATTTTATTTTTTCAAGCATTAAATGCTGATGCAGTGAACGTTTCGAATAATCTTTCAACAAATTCCGTCGAAAAGGTGTCACAAGGAGTCACTTCATTGAAAAGTTCACTTTTCTTTCGTCAATTCATTCTACAATGAAAGCGCAACTCGATTCTCGATCGGCTGCCGGTCGTGTGCATCTGAGACGTCCATTAAGGGGGTATCGCTCTCTGGAAACTTAAAAAAATCTTTCCTTTTTGCATGTTGTTATGGCGTGAACTTCAAAGAATATTTTAAGACCAACCGGACCCTGAAATTCTAAAAATTGACGAAGTGCACCTATTTTATTTCGAAATTTCGAAAAGTGAGTCGTGAACCCATAGCCAGTTGGATATATTTGACGAAAAAATGTGTTGTTTTCGTTTCAAATTACATTCGAGCCTGGTACAGGTCCGCCGTTTCGGGCCTCGCCGCTGGAGGACTGCAACGGCACCTGCAGCACCACGAACACTTTGAAAGATTTTCTCCCGAAAAAATTACATTGTAACCACAAACCTGTGTACAGCATGCTGGGACAAAATTAATTTATTCCAACCTACGTGTTACTAGAAACAAAATCATCTTTCTGACCCTTCAAATTGAGCTTTCAGAGAGCAATATTCTTCCCCATTAACGAAATCAAAGGTGGACAAGAACATTTTTCCTCCTTTTTTGCTTTTCCTTCATTACACATGGAAAATCACATTTCCAACGACCTGGTTCGTATTCTTTTTGTTTTCTGACGATATCGCACGGCTTCGGGCGGTTCGTTGCAGCGCGAAAACTCATTGAGGGGGCTGCGTGCGGAAACTGAACGTTCGTACAGGGAACTCGCGATGGAAGCAGAAAAAAAGAGGCGGCGAGGAAATGTTCCCTGAATTCGTAGATTCGCAGATATTGCGAGACACGAAATGTACCAGTTGAATATAATAATAATGCGGTGTGTCGAGTCCCAGAATGGGAAGGGAGAAAGAAAGAGAGAGAAGTAGAGGGAACGAGTGATCGTTGAATTCGATCGCGGCGAGAGGTCGAGTTCTCTCGTACCGAGGAAATTGGTCGGTCTATCGAATGAGGGAGGGAGATGAGAATAGAAAAGAGAAAGAAGTCTGAAACGGAAAGAGAGAGAAAGAGAGAGTGAGAGGGGGGGGAGAGTGAGAGAGAAAAATAGAGGGAGGGAGGGAGAGGGAAGAGTACGAGAATGACTCCCTGCAGGAAATTAAACGAGTCACGTGTTCATAATTATACGTAAATTCCGCGGGCTGTTGGGTGGTGAGAGGAGAGTTCGGTGAGCCCCGACAGAGTTTGTAGATGGAAGGAGAAAAGTCTCTGACAGAGTTGTCGCCTATAACAACACTAGATTATAACTATGTACATTGAAAAAAGTTTTCTCTCCTCGTTTTGTTTTTTTTTTTCGTTCCTCTCCTCTCTTTCCTTTTCTCGGACCAGAGATAAAGAAATAATAATACAAGGACGGAGAGGGGAAAACGGAAGAGTTCCAGAAGGCGTTGCTGGCGACCAAGACGCGAGGCAACATAATGAGGGATGAGGAGAGGAAGGAGATAAAAAGATATAAAATGGCCGGGTGAAGCGGGACGAGGGGTCCGGCGAGTTTGTAATAATAATTGTTGCGAGAACGTGAGACGAATGTACATTGGAATGTTAGCGGGATTCGCCTGCAATGCGAACACGTCAAGCAAAAAGAACGACGAAAAACCACCAGCGGAGAGGAGGATGAAAAGCATTAGGTTGAAGTGGAAGGGAGAAGAGAAAAACGGAGAGAGCCAAGAAGAAATTAGGAAGATGCAAGGAAAGGAAGAGAAGGAAGATAGAGAAATAATGACAGGAGGAATGGAGAAAGAAAGGAAACATGATGCAGCGGGTAAAGAAGAAGAAGCGGAGGAAGAAGACCAAGCTGGAGGTGCAGAAAATCGGAGATTAAGGAAATAATGAAGAAAGCAAAAGAGACTCATGGAAACAGAAGAAGAATATACGGACGAGATGAAAAGATGGAGGAGGAGGGAGAGAAACATTTCTCCGGCTAAACCGCAAAAGCTAATAGTAGTGGAGGAACCGGTTTCCGTCTGATTTTTTTTTCAGTCTATGGTCATCACGTCTTTGGAGATTATGTTCGTTTCTCTTCCTCGTCATTCCGTTATCCACCTCTTTCCATGATTCTCTTTTCTCTCTCCCTCTCTCTGCTTTGATCATCTTTCTCTCCATTGCGCATCTCTCCGCATGCCGGCATCTACCGAACAAACGGTAGATACAACACGCCGACTGGCTCGAATGCCCTCTCATTAGCGCCGCTATTAAGATTTGATTAGTCTCGGGTATGCCGTGAAATGTGGGCTCACGCACCAAATAACATCCCTTGAGCAGCCTGCTCAACTCACGTACAAATCTACTTACACACACAGACCTAGCCACAATGTGAAGATTCGTCGGATTTCCAGCCTTCCCACTGTTTCCCTCGCGCGAAAACTTACGATTATAGAATCAATTTTTCCTTTTGCGTCATTACACCTTCTGCATGTATCACGACGTTTCCCTCTCTCAGTTTCCTTTCCGACTGCGAATTTGGACATCGTCTGCCAGCCAGTTTATTAGTCACGTACCGATTCGTTTCGCAGGGTTGAGAACGGAGTTGTTCGTCATTGACCAACGCAAACATCAAATCCTGAGACTTGCTATGCAAATTTGGACGTGCGATACTTAGATTGATAATCTAAAAGGATAATCTTAGATTATCTCTTGGAAGTTGATCTCCTAAACACGTGACAAGACCTTGCTGTTTACAAATCTGTGGGGATGCTGATGATGCTCATAATGGATCCTTTCCACAGTGCCCCAACTACATCTGACAGCTGTCAAAGTCACCTGATCAGGTATTATTCTGACTGGAAAAATCCCGCGTGATTTGAGTTCTCAAACACGAGTACATTATCAAAATGACTGGCATAGTTTTTGGTCAATCGATCAAGACTCTCGAACGTCCAATGGACATCTCTCGTGCTCCAGAATGGAATAAATAAATGTAACCTATCGCAGCTCGAAATGTCCCAATTCAAAATTCCGAATCCGATCGAAACGATTTTTCTTTGAGCCGATAGGGACTCCTCCATTACTCGTGCAATGGAACATTCCGAACTCTCTCGTCAATGAAACACGTCTACCCGCGATGAATTCCCTTTCAATCACCCTATCGGAGCTGAGCTTCCACTCGAATAGTCCGGTATAACGCGCAATGACAAAAGCATTCAGATTCGACCATGATCGTTATCATTTTCGATAACTATCGTACGAACGAATGTATATGTGCGTGTCGCTATTCGTTGTAAAATTTAATGTTACGAGACAGAGGGGTGGATGAATGGAGATCGAGAGGGCTTGATGACGGTGGGCAGAGCAGGGGAGAGGGAAGAGGATCGAAGGGAGGAACACTTCGATCGTCATTAATTTGAGCTGGTATGAGCGACTCGTGTCTAGGGAGCGAAGAGGATTACAACTGTCGTATTCTGCTTTTCCAAATGCCAACGATGGTTACGAGACAGTGAAAAAAACTGAGAGACAGAGGGAGAATAAAGCATCTATATCAAGGAAGGGGTAAAGTGCAGAGTGCATCTCGCGAGAACCGTGATTTTATCGTGCGGCGTTTAAACTTGATCGATACGCCGTAACGCGTTAGTCGGATGGCGACGTTCATGGCGCGAAACAATTGTCCCCTATGAAACCGAGATATCCAAAGGGTAGGCCACCCAAGAGCTCGAAAAAAAAAGGATATACGATACGAACGCGTCTCGAAGGGGTAAATACCTTTGCGGAATTTTACTCGCGATTCGTAGCGAGACCAACTTTTTCGTGCTCATCCATGCGGGTGAAAAATAAAGTTGCGAACTTGAGGCTGTAATTATAGGCGATCCAAAGCACTTCCCTACCTCGGAATTGTTTTATTAATATTTTACCAGCTCTGAAGGCTACGTGTTTTTGCTTCAAATAATCTTCTCTCAAAATAATACTTTGAAATACGAGCCAGTGATGATTCGATATAAACTACTGGTACGAAAACTCGATCCACTATACTCGATGATCTTTTCAATGAATTGTCCCTTTGTATAGGGTGCCTTTCTCCTTGAGCCATAAAAAATGATTGGTCATCTAATGGATCTTTGTATAAAGGTTACTGGATCCACATTTTGAGTGGATTGAAAAGCTGTGCCAATTTTAGTTGAGTTAAGGGGGAAATCACAGTAAAATTTTCAATTTTTCGAAAAAAAACATTTCGCTTAAACGGTGCTTTAGGGTCTTAAAAATAATATACCAAATGATGGAATACGGCAAAAGTGTCCGAGTGCCCAAATTTCTTGCGTTGAATACAACGCTTTTTCACGACGCTTCACTTTCGTGCATACATATATAACATAAATAGTGATAAAAAACAGTGATATTTGTAAATCATTGTCATTATGAGTGACACATCGTCGAGTCGTGTTAGAAAAGGGACGAAAAAGGATACTGCGTACGAAAATCGACTGTACGGTGCAGGCATTGCAGATTAGAGGTATATGAAATTTTCATATGGTTTCTCAGTACTTAAAACTTTAAACGCGTTTTTCTCGAAACCATTTTTTTTGAGCTCGCCGAAGTCATAACTCGAGCAAATCTTTACCGATCGACTTGAAATTTTGACAGTAGGTTCGAAACATCTTTCTCCACGGAGCTACGTAGGATTTTTTATTTTATATGGCTTAGTTTTTTTTTATCGACGATTTTATGGCGTTTTTTTGTTGTTAAAAATTTAACTTTATTTTCAAACATGCACCATTTTGCGAAAAATCAATATATCGAAAAAATCCTACGTAGCTCGCTAGCTGTTGTTATATGGAAAATAAAAAATTTTGGTTTTTTCTTCCAGGTCAAAAATTAAGGAGTCTACGTCTTCGGCCATTGACACGCTTTCAAAAATAGGCGCCTTGGGGCATATGCTGCGCAGCCGCCATTTTTAAATATTTTTTATTGAAAAAATTACATTTTGTACTTTTTTAGTATTGCTATAAAACCTACTTTACAGATTTTCGATTGATACTTTTATTCAGCCAAAATTAATTCCCGAAAATATGCCTATTTTTTGTGTGCTACTGTGACTTCCCCCCTTAAGGGGTTGGCGTAGGCTTGACATTTCCAAAATATGATTTTTTGTTTTATAGTCTTATAGTTTAGAGTCAACGTCAAGTGGCCAAAAGGACCGAGTAATGACGCTTTTTGTGAAGTATCGAAATGCTCACTGCTGCGGTTCACCCTTTTTTCTATTGCCTTTTTCTCGAAACTATACTTCACGAAACCATGTATTCGTGTAACATTGAAGTTTGCATAGTTGAGATACAAGGAAAATGATTTTTTTTTCGTTTGCCGAATTTTTTACAACCTGAATCTGCAAAATATGATTTTGGATAACAATGAAAATAAGAAATGAAAAAAAGCGTTCGTTGCGTTCCAACGATACAAACTTTAACCCCATTGACTCGTATCGTACAATCTGCGCATCCGATTCACTTGAAATTCCGACAAAGCATGGCTTATAACATTTTCCATTGTATAACCGGATGATTTGTTGATATATTTATCCAGTTGTTAATAATAAGTCATTAAAGTTCTTTTCTTTCTCAAAAATCGAACTATTTTTCGACAGGTTGCTATTTTCGTTACTTTCAAAATTCTTATTATATAATATTATCCAATTACACTAGAAATACGTTTTCTTGCTGTTCATTCCAGTTCACCCACGTTGCCAGAATCAGCTACACCAATTGGCCATGTAGCGACACTGATACTTTGTTTAAATAGTAATAACTTTATTTTTTATCGATATTTTTCAATAAAAAATATTCAAACTTGGTAAGACTATGTATTAATTGTACGTAAAGTCCTCACCTTGTCATCCCGGTATTCTCGTCGGGAAAAAATATCAAAAATCGACATATTTTTGGACCCCAGGCTTATTCAGAGTTAACGTAAAATATCCTGTATATGAAATTACGTATTAATTTATGTGAATTTTATATACATAGATATACGTAAAATAATATACACGAAGAAATAAAAAGGGTTTGCAATCGGGATCTCATATCTCATCTTGTCATCTGCCACGACCCTAGATCGTTGGTTTTTTCCTTTATTCAACCCTCCCTTGAGTCTCTTGACCTAGGTTGAGGTTGCAGTGCGACAGAAAGAAAGAGAGAGAGAGAGATAGAGACGTAGAGAGGCGAACGTTCGAACAGGGTAAATCCTCTCGTAAATCCGGGATTGCCATAAAATTCACATCGTAACGGGCAAAGCGAGAGGGGCGATCTTATTCTGTTCCCTCGCAGCGTGGAACGGGAATTTCTCACCGCTCCGAGTAGCTAGCGAATACTCGAGGCACTAATAGGAGAAATTTCTCCTTCATTCTTTACTTCTACCGAGCCATTTAGAGAAGATTATCAAAGCAAATAATCCATCGAACGAACGGATGTAATTCTTGCAATGAAGATTGTCATTGGTAGACAGAGTTATCGTAGATAATCATCACTTGCACGGATTCCCTTCGGACAATTATCGGGAGATTGTATTTGAGAGAAGAAAGATGGAATGATAAATAAAAGTCATTTTTGGCATTTCATATGAATATCATAGTGTAGAAAAATCTTCAAGGGGGAAAGATGCCGATCGTTCATAGGTCAGTGAAGAAGACTGACTCTGATCCTATGAGAGTTTCAACTGTGCGTTGTGCAGGGTAGTAGATGTTCCAACGTATTCTATCAACGAACATCACCGAAGACTACGTCTCCAATTTCGTTGAATCTCATGTACGCGATAAAGTATTGAAAACTATTACACCCGTTTTTTTTTCTCGGCGAAAAAAGGGTTTTAAGGGAGGAGACCACCCCTCAATGAAATGCGTGTCGAGGGGTGATTTTGCCGTTTTACCGACAAGTAGTCCACCGATTCGAATGAAACAGAAACCAGAATTCTTCTAGTGGAAAACAATGAAAAATCCATTGAAGAAGTATTTTTACAAAATTCAAATTCGGAGGTGACACGCCTTTCTTTGAAGGGAGGTTTCCTCCCTCAGAACCGTTTTTCTGTCGACAACAAAAAATACGTGTCTAATAGTTTTCAATGCTTTATCACATGTATGAATTTAAACAAAATCGAAGACGGTACTTGAGTACTGTTCGTTGTAAGATGTGTTGCGCGCAAGTACGAAGTTGTACAGTCATCGTCGGAGCTGCAAGTCTCTTCCTCGCGGTTTGTGTGTATATCCACGTAGAGATTCCGGTCACGGAGTCTCCCACAACGCATCGAGGTCGTAGTGGTGTACCGGATGCTCTCTCTCTCTCTCTCTCTCTCTCTCTCTCTCTCTCTCTCTCTCTCTCTCTCTCTCTCTCTCTCTCTCTCTCTCTCTCTCCCGCCCTCTCTCTCTCGTTACCTTTCACTCTCTCTCTGGGCCTCCCTCCTTCTCTCTACGAGTATCCCAACGGTAACACCGTGGAGGACGTCGCTGCTCTGCGTCCTCTCAGTTTTTTCCGCCTCCTTTGGAACGTCGCGAGCATTGCAACTTGTCCCACCCAGTTGCAGCAATGCACACCTCGTGTTTTGGAAACACGAGACGACGGTTCGTAGGGAAAGCAATACCGATTGTGAGACGCGAGAGGGGTAGATGAAGGGTGAATGCGCGACCAAGGAGAAAGGACAAGACGAAGGGGAGGTTGAAGAGAGCATACAGAAAATTGGAAGTGGTATAGTAGAATAGGAGTGCAAAAAAGAAGGACTGTAACGGGGGCCACCTATGTGGGTAAAATAATTTAATTTTTCATAAATATTTTTATTCCATAATATCACGTTTTTGCTATATGTCCTGAAAATGTCATTTATACATTCCTAAAATTGAATGAGCTACAGCTTCTGACAGTCGACAGCACGAGCGGCAGCAAGACCAAACTTTAAACGCGTTTATCTCAAAACACTGTTCTCAAAGTCGGGGGACATAATATTTCGAGAACCACTTAATGGATTGTGGTTAAATTTACAGAAGATGCGATGAGAAACATTTAAAGATCGTCGACGATCTCACTTTTTTTAAGTCGATCGTCCATTTGTTAATCGTTACGTAAAAATTACGACTTTTTTCAATACATTTTGTATGAACGAGTCTCAATTCGTCGCCACCTTGTCAAAAAAAATTATTTTAAAAATCGGCTATCGTCAACGACGGGTATTTATTGTTGACTTGAATAACCCGTTTGGTTTTTAGATTTTGGATGGACCACTTGAACTGGAGAGTGTCCACCACCAAACGTGGCGAAATAAAATGTCATGATCTGCCGACGGCCGTGTTTTTGTTGTTTTTCTGTATTTTATGGTGAATTTTTTAAGGCTCACAATATATATGCGTTTGTGTTTTAAAAATGCGTTCCTTCTTCGCCCACCATTTGACAGGAAAAAATCGAAATTAGGCCAGTTATTCGGATCTCTAGAGAAGAGGGTGAAAGAAGAAAGTAGATGAAAAGCGAGAAATACGAAACAGAGGAAGAGAGTTCGAATAAAGCAAAGAACAGGGGCAATGTAAACGAAGGAATGAAAGTATAGGCGACGTCAGAATTACGAAGAAAGGTCGAAAGAAAGATGAAAAAGGAGCGAAGGACAAAAGGAGAGAGATGGAGATTCGCGTCGGTGGGTACCGCCATCTTTGTAATTTATACACTATCGCCAGCGTACCAGGTATAGTAGAGAATGAAAGAGAGAGAGAGAGAGAGAGAGAGAGAGAGAGAGAGAGAGAGAGAGAGAGAGAGAGAGAGAGAGAGAGAGAGAGAGAGAGAGAGAGAGAGAGAGAGAGAGAGAGAGAGAGAGAGAGAGAGAGAGAGAGAGAGAGAGAGAGAGAGAGAGAGAGAGAGAGAGAGAGAGAGAGAGAGAGAGAGAGAGAGAGAGAGAGAGAGAGAGAGAGAGAGAGAGAGAGAGAGAGAGAGAGAGAGAGAGAGAGAGAGAGAGAGAGAGAGAGAGAGAGAGAGAGAGAGAGAGAGAGAGAGAGAGAGAGAGAGAGAGAGAGAGAGAGAGAGAGAGAGAGAGAGAGAGAGAGAATGAAGAGAGCAAGAGAGAACCAGAGAATAGTGTTCCCATTGTTTAACTCTAAATCCGCGAGGTAAAGGGCAAACGAGATCTTCCGGCAGACTGTCTGCCGACCTTCACCCACGTAAGCCACGTCGAGCGTCACATCCGGCCCCATTGGACTCCAGGACGGTAACGTTCCGGCAATAAACTTCAATAAAATATGAAATAATACATTTAATTATGATTTACTGGTGAAGCTGCCAAAGAATTTTATCACTGAAACAGCATCAAATTATTTCACAAAGTAAATATACGAAACAATGAAATACCATTAATCTTGAATGTCAATTATCTATCAAAATTGGAAATCGCATATACTGGGTGTCCTGTTATGAATGGATAATTCTGCAACTGTCGATAGGTCAGATCATGTCCGAGTATATCCTGGAATTTCAGTCTAGTAAAAGTCCCACGGTTTTCGAGATTATGGGCTTTATGTTATTTTTTTTTAATCATCTGCTTTTGGTTTTTCGCATGTCATTTCTACAAATGAAATGAATCGACAATAACTAAGCAACTTTTTAAAGTAATTGACTTTTTCTAATATCAACTTTTTAAAGTAACTTGAGTAATCAAAGTCTGATGTTCGAAATGGTTTGCATGGAAATTCTGCGTAAGAACTTTTTTCATAAAGTTTCCTTAACATTTAAGGTTAAAAACAAGACTTTTCTAGATAAAACAAATAACCAAGCGCATTTTAAAAAGACACACTCATATTTGGCCACGATTTTTACACACTGGGCCAATTTAACCCAGACAGTACTTCATCCACCTGCCATTAACAACACTTCAGTCGGCTGTTATGTTTTTTTTTTTAATCAGGAACACACTCTTTACATTTCTAAACCCTTTGACTGCACACTTTTGCCACAAACCTCTGACGGCATATGGGGTCGATCCGACCCCAGACGTTTTTCAGATCGTTGTATCTCGGTAAAAATTCATTTTTTCTGTATTGTACAGACGTTTTTTGTAGTCAACGATCCTTATTTTATGGCCTAAAATTCATTTTTTAAGAAAAACACAAATTAAGTGCCCACACATTCGTTCAAACTGAGAGAAGCGTTGAAAAATACATACTTGCAGGAAAAAGATAAGAATTTTTTCTTTCAAAATATAAAAAAAATCCATTGAGGTTTTTGAAGAGGAAGATTTGTAGATACGAAAAAAAGATAGTGTCGACCGTCTTTCCAAAAAGTATATTCATTCGGAGGTTTGAATTTGAGCATTTTCGGGATAGTGAAAAATTGACAAAATCGACTCTTTCAGCAGATTAGTTGTTGGAAACGTATTTTTTACTTTTTTTTACTTCACTGACATTTTTATTTATATTACATTTAATTTATTTTATTTATTTTACATTTATTTATTATTTATTTTACATCTTTTTTACTTCACTGATATTCGAATTTACGGCAATCAACGCAGAAGTACATTCGGTTCTCATTGCACATAGCCCTCCTGCATAACGGACACCTGCTTTTAGTTTTATGATCGGCATTCTAAATACATAATTTATTATAGCAGCGCAAAATAAAAGATATCAATGAGCATTTTTCTATCGTAACTCACTCACATGCAGTAATAAAACACCAAGTTTCACCAAAAAAATGTTTTCACTTTGAACGCACTACTGCATAAGTGGGGTCGATTCGACCCCAGGTCCTTTCTCGAGAACTGTCCTCAGTACACGGGCAGGATGTAGGATGGCTTCGAGTGTCTCATAGCGTAGGAGTGGGGGAACATTCAGGCGCTGCACTGCAGCCGATTAGATTACCCCGTTTCGCGATACAGTCAGTTGAAAAAATAATGGGGTCAAAGTGACCCAGTGTGCAGTCGAAGGGTCAATATGTCGGCATAATTGAAATTCCGAAAATATAAAATTTAATTGTGGTAAAATATAATTGATTTTTTGTTATTTTGATAAAATTAGCATTCTATTTAAAATTCGTCTGGGTCAGAGTGACCCAGTGTCAACGTAGGGTTGTCCGATCCAGTGGTTCCATTGTGGAGCTTTTAAATGCCACCATTGGATGCAGAAAAAAAGCACGCATAATAAATTGCACTTTACAATAGTAAGACTATTGAAATAATGATCGTGATGCAATAAACAAGAGAGAGAGGGAGAGAGAGAGAGAGACCGAAAAAGGGAAGACGTGAAAACGGAGTGAGAATAACAAGCGGTGAGGAGAATCCGTACGAACGAGCTAACGGGATCACGAGGAAATTGCACGGTTCGCTACTTTCATGCCAAAGAAGTTGCCTTCCTTGCACTTCCAACTATATCTCGAGTCCCGGTCAGCCACGAATTTTCGTCCGGACGAGAATCCCGCAATAACACAAATAGATGACCTTAAAAATAAAAGTAATGGAAAAAACGCCGAGAGAATTTTCCAGTCGAACAGCCGGTGAAAAAAATGTCAAAATATAAAATTGATCGCAGCTCAATTACTGGAACGAGCGGTAATTCGAGAAAGACGAGCGCAGACGAGCGAAATTTGCTGGCCGAAAGTGAACGGTCCACTGCAAAACGTGAGCGGAATTCGTTCCGCGCTATTCATTGCCTTGTTTTGTCCCGGCAAGATGAAAATTCCCATTTCCCGTTTCAAGCACTGAACAACGAGTTGAAAACTTTGGGTAGTTATCGGTAAATTGGTGCCCACGCCCGTCGTAAATATTACCGGATAATTAATAAATTAAGTTTAGTAATTATACAAATCAAATATCGTTGTTTTATCTCTTATTTCACTGAGGGAGAAAACCGCTGTGACCGGCCAACGAAGGTCGTTTTTTCGATTATTCTTGCATTCCAGATGATTTATTTGGAATTTGGTAAAAAGCTATGTTATTGAGCATACATTCAACTAAAGTGCTATTTCGAAAAAATAAAAGTTAACCACGTTATTGAGGTATAGAAAAACCTCTGTATAAAAACAATGTGGTCCAACGGCTGGATCGATAACTTGACAATGGTATGTCTGAAAAACTTAAATGGGAAGGTCTTATAATATATATAAGTGTAATTCTCGATGTATGTAGCCGTTTTTTAAACAAAAAACATCACAAAATGGCAGGTGTTAAAAAAAGTGTAAAAGCGTCGAAATTTTTGCTTATATTCGGAGGCTTGAAAATACTAAATTACAAAAAGACACTTACGTAAAATGATAGCTATTGTAATTACGAAACATTTTATGTTTTTTTTCATTGAAAATCGGACAATCATAGTTAGAGTTATGATTCCGGCCAGGTCGAGAAAAACGCGATCAAAATTTCTAGCATACGTAAACCGTTGCTCTACCTGCTCTTACGAAATCGTAAGTAACTTGGTCCATCTTAAAAATTTAACTTGAACCTTGTTCACGTATTCGTGAATATGCATACTTCGAGAAAATACACAAAAAATGTTTTCTTTTCCTTCACATTGGTGTCTCACCTTGTCAAAGTATAACAACATGTATTACCATTATTATTATAAGTATTTTGATTCTTAGCTCAGCAATACTAGTATACGACCAACAACTATTCTCACTATTGCCATTAGTATTATTTTTTATTGCTTCCGTAAGAGTGGCATAATAATGACAGTTATTATTATTGATATATTGAGTATAACTATTAACTTACCGATATTAAATTGTATTATTGTCATTCATTCACTAATACATCAAATTGCTCGTTGAAAGCAGTTTGTTGAAAATTAAAACAATGGTATAATAGTTGACCACTGTTATCATTATATCATAATGGTTTAATGATAGTATTATTATACATTATGGTATAACAATATCAATAGTGTAATAATAGAAGTGGTATAATCAATTGAACAAAATCGTATGTTAAAAATTGTAACAGTCGTATGACAATAACAATCATCATCATTGCTATAATAAATATCATTATTGGCTTAATAACATTAAATTGTAATATTAGCATTTATTCAGCAATACATCAAAATTATCGTTGAACATTGTTGACCTTTTGCCCTATACCGTCTTACCCTTCGGGAAAGCCCTTTCCAACTCGCGGCACTTCGAAAATAGAAATATCGAGGATTCTTTTAGCATTACATTCCCGTCCTTCGTTCTTCTGAATAATGTCTGAAGCTTCCGAAATGTTTCAAAAGCGTCACCGAACAATAAAGTTCGAGCTTCCCTATTTCTCTTTCTCTCTCTCCCTCTCCATCTCTGCCTATCTCGCTTCCTTCCTCCTTTTTTACATTCTCCAGAGCTGTACGGAGTTTTACTTGGCCGGAACATTCATGGACCAACGATCACGACTACGGGAGCTAATGCTTTTCCTCCAGGGCAAAAGGTACGACACTGCTAACTGCACAAACTGTACTAAAAGCTCGTGGACCAAGATGAGGACAGGAAAGAAAAAGAAGGAGAAGGAGGAAGCAGCCGCGACATTTACCCAAGTCCCCGATTGGCCAAATAGCAAGATAAAGAAGAGAGAAAAGGACAATAAAAAGGCCGAAAGGCAGAGGTTGTACTTCTTGTCACAAAACTCTTGCACTGTTTTCATCGTCCTCCACAACCCTCGTAATACTTTTCGTGACACAACTGCTGTACCACGAGTAAAAACCGTGCACTACCTACAAGTTGCCACCTTTTCTGCCAAGGATATTCTCGTACGAGCTTTCTTGTGTAAAACTGACCAAAGAAATAAAACAGGCGTTAACGGTCTGCAAGGTGAAAAAATATTTTAAGTTGGCGAAAAATTATGGAACTGATCTCTACACACTTGCGAGTATATATAATATTTCATAAATATAAAACCCCACCTATATATCCAATAAAATATTACCCGGAAATATACTACTATTTTGCATTCGCACTGTGCAAATTTCATTACCATTAAGCTGGCAGAAGGCTTTACGCCACAGTAATGGGTATAAAATCATGTGCGAATTTAACAATTTTTTTCGTGTGAAAAAGTGATTCACTCGTAAAATTAATTACACATCTATTTAGTATGAATATCGAGCTGTTCGAAAATATTTTGTTATCTTTTGTTTTTAGGCGCTTCGCGGCGTGACATTTAACATCCCCGATTTTTTACCTAAAACAAAAAATAAAAATTCTCGTCAATCTAAATTAGAATGCGACGAGAAGTACACAGGGAATTTAAAAAATGTTGTTTCATTCAAAAGTTGTAGGTATTTAAACTTAAGAAACGAATTTTCAGCGAAAAATTTCGTTTTAACTGCTCATAAACTGCTCATAAAATGAAAAGTTTTCGATTAATCGGAAATTCCGTACGTACTTCTCTGCGAAATGCAATTAGGAACATAACTTTTAATTTTAAAGTAAATCGAGTGAAAATTGTCGAAGTTATTTGTCACGCCAATTGGAAAAAAGCTGTTTCGAGAAGTTTCGAGTAGTCGGCCACTTTGTACATAAAAAAAAAACAGAAATATTTTCTAACAGCTTGATATTCATACTAAATAGATGTGTAATTAATTTTATGAGTGAATGACTTTTTCATACGAAAAAAATTGTTAAATTTGCACATGATTTTATACCCGTTACTGTGGCCTAAGGCCATAAGCAGACACCCGTCTAAGTATTGGTGAATCTTCAAGTTTATTCCTACCAATGAAAAATAATCGTTCGCACGAGTAAAGTATTTTTCGGAACTTTTAAATTCTAATATTCGCAAAGTAAATTCGTTTTGATAACCTGTAGTTTTTCAATTGTTGTTCAGCTCACCAACGAATGTGCGACAAAGTAAATGTTTTAGTGGCAACTTAACCAGTTGATATTCGAAACGATCCAAGAAATAATTTAGCATAATGATGCCAAGTTTAAGGCGGAACAACATTGACGGGTCGAAAAAAAAACGATTTTTTGCATTTGATCAAAGTATACATATAAGGGAATGGGTGAAAAAAATTCAAGTTGAAATATTAAAAATTGACCACGTTACAGATGATTTAGTGAGAGCAGGTAGCGCCACAATTTGCGTATACAAAACTTTCAATCGCGTATTTTCTCGAAACGACTTTTCTGGACCTGGCCGGAATCATAACTCTAGTCATAATTGTCCAATTTTCAATTTAGAATAACAAAAATTTCCGTAAAAAAAATATCTCCTGGAATAATTCTCAAAATTATCAGACTTTTTTCGTCATAGATATCGATTGATAGGAAAGGAAAAAAAATAATTACTCGGGCTTGAGAAATTCGGCGCAGAATAGCCCGTACGCTTTTTTCGACGGCAAATGCGAGAAAAAAAACTCCAGGAATGTGAAAAACGGGACGTACCGATCGCGGCTCTTTCAAGAGCTCGCCACTTTGAACGTTCTCCAACCCGAACCCCTTGGTCCGGTCCTATCCTCCACATGCGCAAAAGCGAGATGGCCTACTAATATCAACTTTACGATTTTCCCCTATTCTTTCTTCGTCCTCTTCTTCCGCTACTTTCCTCGTCCAAAAGAATGGCATTACTCTCCCTCTAGTCCGCATCGAGTTCAAGTTGTCCCCGTTAACGCCCCAACGCGATGCCATTAATTATTTTCCAAGTGCTTCGCAAGCTCACTCCCCTTCGCTGGATTTCCAGCTACCCGACCAACATGAAATGTTAAAAAAAATCAGGAAAACGAAAACGAGGCAAAAAAAGACTTCGGACTCAATCATTGAAGAAATAAATCATGATTACTCCAAAAATGAAATGGGAAAAAATGGAAATAGAAAATTGAAATAAATCATTGAAGAAATGAAACATAATTACTAAAAAAAATCAAATAGCTAAATAAATTATTCGTAGAAATATCCGGAGGAGAAAATAACAGTAAAAAAAATGATTGCACGAATTTCCAGTACGTCGGTAGATCGCGTGCGAAATTGCACGCTACAGAATATGAGAGTATCGAAATTGGCACGTGACGAAAAAAAAGAACACGTTAACGTAATAGGGCAAAAAGAAATAGTTCGTGACGCTTATCGCAAGGCGTTCTCTCCGACGATGCGGCAAAGACGCGATAATGTAACGTGTGGATGAAATGAATAAAGATGTTTTCTTTCGTTAAAAC
The DNA here is from genome assembly GCA_951751655.1 of Ophion costatus. Taxonomy (NCBI): domain Eukaryota; kingdom Metazoa; phylum Arthropoda; class Insecta; order Hymenoptera; family Ichneumonidae; genus Ophion; species Ophion costatus. The sequence continues at coordinate 42,335,783 of OX632356.1, forward strand.
GATCGTGAAGTATCATAAAGTATTTCACGATATAATAATAAAAAAGCTTCTCATCACTCCGCCACGAGAGCACGGCCTGCTGAACTCCCGATCGACTCCTCGCTCACTTTTCTATGAATAGAACGAGATTCGAGAGTAGACCTCCCGTTGCTTCTGGCAGTTCTCATGCGATGCACTCTCATCATATCGTATACTGTCGTGCACTTCTGTTCATCGTTCTTAAGTTCATTGAAATTACCTATTCTTCGACTATCCAATCAAATTGTGCAGGAATAATGATGACGCTAATTATGATTACAGCAACAAAAATAATAACTCTTAAGGCCTTAGGCCACAGTAACGGGTATAAAAGCATGTGCGAATTTAACAATTTTTTTCGTATGAAAAAGTGATTCGCTCATCAAATTAATCGATAAAACCGATAAAACCGACTTTTTTTGTCGGACATATATACCCGATTCTATTTAAAAAATTGAAAAAATTCACACAAGCGTTTTTAGACGGAAACAATAACATATTTAAATTTCACCCAAATCAAAAGGGGTCTAAAAGTAGTCGGTTTGTCGTGGAATGCCTGATATATATAATTCAATTTTTTAAAATCTGATTCCATTGAGTCCAAAAAACACCCTGATTTTTTTTACATTTTTCGAAACAACCGTTAGCAAAAAAAATCCGAAAAAAACGTACCGATTTAAAAATCTAATAAAATTCCCAAAAATGCGTGATTATATGTAAGACTTTTCAAGCTATCACTCGTAGTGGAAGTATGTTTTTTTCGTTAGCAGTCAAAAAGTTCTGGTATTAATTTCAATTGTAGTTGTATTCAGCACAGAAATTTTTTACATATAATCACGCATTTTTGGGATTTTTTCTGATTTTTAAATCGGGGCGTTTTTCGGGAAAAAAAATGTTGACTAAGGGTTGTTTCGAATAATGTAAAAAAAAATCACGGTGTCTTTTAGAGTCATAGAAATTAGATAAAAAAAATTAATTGAATTAGCGGAGGTCAGGGAAAAAGTCCACTGGATTCACGTGGAATAACTCATATATATATATATATATATATATATATATATATATATATATATATATATATATATATATATATATATATATATATATATACTATATATTGGAAAATTGGAAGAAAATGAGAAGGAAAAAGCGCATTTATCGTGCAGTATAGCGTTAAAGTATCGTGGTTAATACGGAGAGTCTAGTGTGCACACAGAGCCTATTAGACGAGGACCGGTGCAGATCCATTATGTAATTGTCGAGGATGTAGGGTAAATGTGCATTTGAGTCAATTGAGTGCGGCGGCAGCGTCGAACATATAGCACATCATAAAGCCGTTACGTCGACGCATTCGTTGCGTTTAGTTCGCTCATACGCGGTTACTTGCCAGTCGCCTAGTCGTATACGCCGATCGAAAAATACACCCAATAGCTGCACGACAGAATGGAACGAAAAAATTGACGAAGAAAAAACGAATTTTTATCAATTGACGAATATTCGTCGATAAGCAAATAATTTTATTCCAAAGGCTCGGAATTTTCTTATTCGTGTGAATTATGAGAATAAATTATGAGCGAAGAATAAGGTCACGCACTTCATTCAAAGCTATTTGTGGTTGCTGAGTAAGGGGAATTAAATAATTGGTAAGCGAATGGATATTGAATAAAAATTCCGTTCAAGTGAATAGGTTTCACGATTTAAAGAATTTGAAGTTGAAACAAAAGATGTAGTTCCATTTTTTATCAATTGTTATCAACGTTTTCGTGGGGATTTTTCAGAATTTATTTTGCTTGTTTTTTATTTTAGATTTTTAAGTAGTTTTGCCCATAGACTCGGTTGAGTATAGGTACGCCGGAAATTTTAGCCATGCGTATGCTGGGAATATATTGTAGATATTTGTAAATGTCGTATTAAGGGCTGTGTACCAATTACGAAAACCATACTCATGATTCCATCACGAGAAAGAAAAACATCGAAAATGAAGTAAGACCATGTTGAAAGCTAATGAAAATCTACATCGAGTGTATAGTGAAGAGCATCCTTATTAATACTGAAGGTTAACACGGGCCACTGTCTTTTGAACCTTCCGTTGACACATTCATCTCTGGCCACGATTTTGACACACCGGATCAATCTGACCCGGACCCATCGATCTCGTATTAAAAACCCTCCGTTTTTTATTTTAAAAAAGCAAGAATATGCATTTCACATCTTCACGTATCTGCATAATTGAAATGCGAAAAATATATAATTAAATTGTTGTAAAGAGGCGTTAAAAATGTTCAACTGTGGGAAATTGAGCATTTTATTCAGAAGTCATTCGTTTCAAGGTGACACAGTATGTCAACGGAAGGTTAAAAGAAAAAGGGCCTTTTCTCGGAGCCTCGTTTACGAGCTCAGATGAAATAAAGTGCAGAACATTTCTGAAAACGTATACTTTCACAAGCCAAAAGTTCAGGAGAAACGCTTCGGCCATTTTCACTCCAACGTCGCTCAAACAGGCAGTCAAAATTGTCAAAAACGATAGATATCGTATCAGCATTGTACAACGAAAAAAAAAAAAAATTCTAACAGCTTGATATTCATACTAAATAGATGTGTAATTAATTTTATGAGTGAATCAGTTTTACATAGGAAAAAAATTGTTAAATTCGCATATGATTTTGTACCCGTTACTGTGGCCTAAGGCCCTACCATATGTCAAGAGTAGAACCCTAAAATTTTATGAAAAAATATGAAAATTGCAAAAGTTATTATTTCGTTTAGTAAAAAGGACATTTTACGCATTGAGACCTTGCTGATTTTTTTTGTGCCATTTTAAAATTCGATTAAAATATAATACCGAGAATGCTACATTTCAGAATGCTCAGACTAATATCCTGAATTTTTGGGAGTCATTTAGAACGATACGGTCAACGCGGCAATCGTTTGGAACATGGTTGGGGTCATTGCGACCCCCTGTGACCAGCGTGTTATCACCAGAACGTGTGACCGCGAAGGGCTATTATTAAGAAGTTGTATGGTCTTGAAATTTGCTCAGTTGGAGCGCGACAAAAATTCTCTTTTATATTTTTATCTCCACATTTTTGATATATTGTAAAATATCAAAACAAAAAAGGAAAAATATTTTTAAAAAACGTTCATGTCACCATTTTTATTAGTTTACAAAATTAAAAAAATGAGATAAAAATGTAAAAAAGGATTTTGGTCGCGTTTCAATCATGCAAACTTCGAGACCATACAATTTCGTAATATTAGTGAGATACTTCATTGCCAATAACAGATTGGGATTCGGTGATCCCAGATTGCCCGAAGAACGACTCAAAATTGGATCTCACTCCACAAAAAAAATGTTTCTATCCCGGCATTTTGTTTCATTTTTTTTTCAGCACAGTTACTGGAGAACTGAACAAGACTTTTTTTCATCACTCGTCCCCATCATCCCATTCCAGTCCTCTCTCTCTGTCTACCCTATCTCTGTTTCTGACTCTTTAATTGTTGTTTTTTACCCTGCTGTTCATGCCCGTGTACATACGCATTGCCACTGGCTCGATATTCGTTTCTCGCGTTGTGCACGCGCGCGCCGGCTCTTCCGATCCGTACGAGTGGGCGAATTTCCCTCTCTCGTTGCGTCCACCGGTACGATCGTTGCAAACATTTTGCAGCTGGTGTGCGCTTGTAGCAATAAGCGAGGGAGAGCGAGAACGCGGAGGAAGGAGTGCTGTGAAGAGAGAGGAGGGAGGGAGAGAGAGATGGACCTTGGCCACAAGGTTGCACCGAGACTTTCAATGAGATCGAACTGCCTCTCTGTTACGCTTAAATTGTGCAGGGAACAATGCAACTAGGCCCGAGTTGCACTCGCACAAGTAGCAACGAGCAGGGAACTTCGAAATTACAGGTATAACGACATTCGAATGGACTTTTAGCCGGACGAAGAAACAAGTTTTCTTTATGAAGAACTCGAGAGTAGGCCAAGTTTCGAAAATCAGTGCGAAGTCATGCGAAAATCGTATTCGAATTTTGTTATAATATAATTTTTTAGGCGTATCTGTAATTAGGCTATTCTTTATTATAGGTTATTATAGATCTTTATGGATTATTATAGTATCTATAATAATCAGAATATCAGTTTAATAGTACTATAATATGATTTTTTTATTTAGCTACAACAATCCCCTTTAGCTGCAATAATCAGTATTACACGGTCACAAGTACACGGTCAGTTTATCGATGGGTGACCGCTTAACGGATTATACTCGTCACCGAAAAAAGAGCTTTTTTCAGTGACGAGAAAAAAGCGAGAAAAAAAAGAACTTTCGTGAACTTTTTGAAAAAACGTGGCCAGGTTTTCGATTTTGTTTCATTTTACATTGAAGAGTGCGTTTTTTAGTATCTTTTACAATTTTTGTACTGAAAAAATATTTATAAATGTGCTAGATAAAAATGGTTCGTGCAGAACGCTGTTTGAATTAAAAATCTGAATTGAATGTAAATTAAAAAATCAAACTCGTTTATTTTTTGCATGAAATTATCATGGCTTGGTCGAAGGGTTTAACGGAATATTAATTTTTGAAAAAGCTGCCACTGTCCAAATCGATTTTCGGCGAAAAAAAAGGTTTACTTTCGTTGATAAAAGAAAATGGGTCGAAAAAAAAAGCCTTCGTTCAAGCACTACTTTTTGATGTGTAAAAGAAGCTTGTAAAATTTGAAGTTGATCGGTGCAGTGTGTTTCGAGATATCGTGGTCGCCGATTTTGAAAAAGTAATTTCGAGAAAACGCGTTTAAAGTTCGCGGGACATTCGCATAAACGCCCATATCTCACTCAATTTTGAGCGGGCCGACTTGAGAGGTTCAGAAAATATTTTTGGAATGTTATATTTTGAGAATCCTTCGAAAACCAAAAATCTATATTAAAAACAAAGTTCAACTAGGAGTAAGCCCTTAACCGTATACCTGCGTCGCTTATCGGACTATCGTATTTCCATTCTCCTGCTCCGCTGTAGATCGAAATTCTCTCACAGCATTTGCGACGCCAACTTCATGCCTAGAATAATCGTGGAAAATAAGCAAATCTGTAAAGTTCACTAATTATTATCACTCGTTGATTGTATCACAAAAAAAGTGGCTTCGCCACAAAAAGAAGTACGCGTTAGCATTTTTCTTCCTACTGCGTTTATCTTATTTTCTGCCTTTTTCTTATTCTCCGGGACTTGAGTCCTGGCTATGAAACGAGCGACTTCCGGGCCTATCGACCGGATCGAAAACCCTCCGAGTCCCCGTGGAACGCCGGCAGGAGGCGAGTTAAGAATTATTCGAGAAAGGGAAAAAAGGAAGTATAAATAAATCGGGATTCCAAAAGGAACAGCGAGCGGATGAAGGGGGAGTGAAAATACAGGATAGTCGTGAACGAGAAGTGGGCACGCGAGATAGAGGCAATTTACATGGAGAAAAGCTGCTGTGGTCGATTCCTGTATAGATAGTGATACACGTACGTGTATCTGATGCATAAAGGGGTTAAGAGAAGAAAAAAAAGGAATAAGGAGTTTTCAGACTTACTTTTCAGACTTGCCTTTTTTCTGTGCCATCGTCGACCTTCTATTTTTGTCTCCCGCAGGAAGCTTCGCAATCGGCTATACGATCGCAATTATCAGCCACCCCTCAGTAATGGGATAGCTTTCGCTGCGTTCAACCCAAAGCAATTGTGAATAATCTTAGAGACTTTTCTATTTAAAAAAAAACGTATGTACAACAAAAGTTATACGAGTTAAGGGTTTTCATTCTTTTTTTGCACCAACTAATGAATTTATGAACAAACTCGAACTGGCATAGCACTCTTTCAAAGTACTTTTCTAAGTACTCCGGAAAAATGTAGACTTTTTTTTGACAAACTCGAGCTTACATGGCATTCCTTTTAAAGTACTTCAAAAAGCATTTTGAAAGGAATGTGAGCTTGAAAAAAAAAATCGAAGAATTTGGATTTTTTAATGAAAATCGAAAAGCTAATTTTATTTGAGAATCACACAAAATTGTGGTTAATTTTTTACATTAATGACGATTCTAAAAAATTGTTTTTTTTTTGCTATTTTCTGATTTATTGGGTTTCTCATTTCTCATTATTTATGATGATATTCAATTTTTCATTACTAAATTTTTCATTACTAAATTTTTTGCGACCATGAATTCGTTAACAATAATTTCGAACTTTTTAAATACCCAAAGAAACACAATATAGGCGTGGAAATGTTCAAAAATGCCCTATTTTATCACGTGTTTCCGCGAACTTCAAAACCCCATAACTTTTTATGGGTGAGGGGGGCGGGGTGGGGTGAAATTCAGCTTCCCCCGACTGAATATCATAATTTATAACCCAATAAATGAGAAAATACCCAAAAAAATGTTAAGGCTCATTTTTCCGAAAAGTCACGTTTCTTAAAAATGACCAAATCATGAAATGACGATTTGCAAGCCCATTTTAGAATTATTTATTAATGCATTTTTGGATGTACCATAGATATGAGGCGAAGTTAAAATGTATCGTTCTCATACATGCGTGTACCAGAAATCAAATAAACTCAGTCTAAAGTGGCAGCGAGCCTCAAATTTCAAGTTCGAACTGTTGTTTTTGAACGATTGTTCACCTGTGTTCTAAAATATTCCCACTGGTGGCAAAAGGTTCCTTTACACGTAAATTACTTACACGAAAAATACAAATATTGTAACATTTATCCATTATGCCTTTTCTCATATCTGAGAATGAAGCAACCGCCTATAAGAACGCATGCGAAGAGCTGTTTTTTAAGAGGATCAAAAATTCTGAACGAGTTACTGGATCAACCCCAAATTTCATACATAGACATAGTAATAGACAAAGCAATAATATATTCACTTTTCATCGCTATGGTTGCATTTCTATAAGTCTTCCACAGCTCTTTAATTTTTCCTCTTTTATTTCTCGTCTTCTTCGATAAGAAAAATAGCCTTCCAGGCCACGTATATTCGTCAATCATCACATCCGTTTATCTTTTAACCGTATTATTTTTGCTTACTAAATGCCAAGAATCCTGGGATAGAAAAATTCTCATACAAAGCGGATGATATGCCGATCAATAAATAAAACTCAATCGGAAATTCTTGCGAATACGAGCAGGGCTGAATTGTGTCCGGTATAAGGAGAAAATGAACCACCGAATTGTTTAATTTCTTTTAGTCCTTTTTTTCACCCTACTTCGTCTCCCGATTTCCCGACATGAGGCTCGAATTTTATGCGGTCTAATGGTTTTTTGTTCGTTGTTTGTCCTTTTCGAAGCGTTGAAAACTTGCAATCTTTATCTCCGGCATTAAGGCGTTAGGCCACAGCAACGGGTATGAAATTATGTGCGAATTGAACAATTTTTTTCGTACGAGAAAGTACGAAATTACGACAGTACGAATGCGTAATTCACTTACAAAATGAATTACGCATCTATCTAGTATGAATCAGAATGTCAGAATTTTTTTTTTTCGATGTCAAAATGACCGACTATTAGGGATGTTGAGTCCCAAATCGCAAATGATGATAAAATTCTGAAAATTTGGTATGTTTTTCTATGAAGTATTTCAGAGGTCGTGTAAAAATTTCAAGAGAATTAGGAAGCTCGTTATTGAACATCTAACGTTGACAAATTAAATGCTGTCTTATGGAAACTGATGTAACTATGCAATAAGTTTTTTTTTGACCTCTCAATTTTGTAAAATCTACAATATACTGAAAGCAACGGAAACAAAACGAAGTTTATTGATAAATTTTTTTTTATTTCTTTTAAATATTGTTCTTAACAAAATGTTAATTTTTTAATAACGAGCTTCCTAATCGTCGTGAAAATTTAACACGACCTCTTAAATACTTTATACAAGAACATACCAAATTTTCAGAATTTCCTCATCATTTTTTATTTCAACCCTTAAGGAGGTAGAAGTGATGATAGAATTCTAAAAATTTTGTATGTTTTTACATGAAGTATTCAGGAGGTCGCGTAAAAATTTCATGACGATTAAGAAGCTATTTATTGAACAATTAACATTAACATGTTTCGTAGGGACTCAACATCCTTAATATTTTGTTTTGTTATCTTTTTTTTCAGGCGTTCCGCGGCGTGACATTTAACATGCACAATTTTTTACCTAGAACAAAAAACAAAAATTCTCGTCAATCTATATTAGAATACCTAGAGAAGAACGTACGGAATTTAAAAAATATTGTTTTATTCAATAGTTGTAGGTATTTGAACTTAAGAAATGAATTTTCAGTGAAAATTTTTGTATAAAACTGCTCATAAAATGAAAAGTTTTCGATTTATCAGAAATTCCGTACGTACTTCTCTGCGAAATGCAATTAGGAACAAAACTTTTAAATTTGAAGTAAATCGAGTGAAGATTGTTGAAGTTATTTGTCACGCCAATTGGAAAAAAGATAACAAAAGAAAATATTAGTAGAGAGCCATTTTGTACATAAAAAGAAAAAATCTGACAGCTTGATATTCATACTAAATAGATATGTAATTAATTTTATGAGTGAATCACTTTTTCATACGAAAAAAATTGTCAAATTCGCACATGAGTTTATACCCGTTACATAACGCCTTAATAAGTTCTCTTGGCCCCTGGGAGAAGAATATTTCTTACTCTGTCGTTTTCTATTCCTCTCTCTCTCTCTCTCTCTCTCTCTCTCTCTCTCTCTCTCTCTCTCTCTCTCTCTCTCTCTCTCTCTCTCACTCTCTCTCTCTCTCTCTCTCTCTCTCTCTCTCTCTCTACACGTCAGTTCGTCATGTGTCGATACGCTTGAGAAATTAATATTGGCGTCAGACCCCATCGGGACGAAAACGTCGAAATTGAAGTTTCTCCTCTCTATTGTTTTCCTTCTTCATTTTAGTGAGAATTTCTTTCATTTCAGCGTTTTTTGCGCCTGAGTGGTTTTCGATCGGAGCATATGGGGAGAAAAACACATTTACGCAAAAAAGCAGCAAGGCTTTCACCATTTTTAGACCATAGAATTATTGATGATTTTCTATACCGACTAAAACGCGTGGCGGATGGGATTTTTTGCGGCGTTAAGGCCTAAGTTAATTTTATCACACTGGCAAAAGTCTCTTACGCGAGAGGCCTGCAGAGGGATTTGAAAAATCCACATATAAAGAAAAAAACCCAAAATGCAACGTTAATGTTTATTAGTCACAACATTTTGTGTTTTTTTTTCTGTCACATTATTGTTATGTATCGTTAAAAATGTACAAGTAATAGTAAACATTTGCGCGTGTGTTCTGGACATGAAATTGGTTCACCTACAGCTCGTTGGCCGGTCGATAATGAATTGTAAATAGTCGATCCAATATTCGGGGCCAATTTGTTGCCCGCAATGGCCGCGCTTTTCCAGGAAAAACGTTCAACGCCTATGAAAGTTTTCCGATTTTATTATTTCAACGCGTCAAAGGCTGCACCATTCGAAGTCACTGTACAATTCATGGAGGCCCTCCAACCCTTTCACCACAGAGCCGAAAAATATCGAATCGGAGAAACGTCCAGCATTTTTTGGCAGCGAAGCTGAGGTTTTCTCTTGAGGGGTCAAAGTAAGATGACGAGACACTTTTTAGGTCTGTTGAGGGAGTCTTCTCACTTCAGACGCTTAAAAAAGGCTATTTTCATGAATTCTTTTATAGGTTTATATAATAGATATTGATATAAACGTTGTTACACTTAATAAATACACTTTCAAAATACATGACATTTTTTGTAATGTATTTATGTAACCCAAACAAACTTTACGCGTTTTTCTGCAAACACTGTTTTTCGACGACTTGTTGATAAAATATTCGAACCCAATCCTCATGAAATTTTAACCACATATTATTTACAACGATAGCTATAGCGCATATCAAGGATTTTTAAAATTTTGATATTTACTTTTTTGCCAGAAACGGTGAAAAAACGTTCTCTCTGTTTTTTCGAAAAGTGTCCGCCATTTTGTTATTTTCGCATACATCGAAAATCGTATGATATGCGCTATAGCCATTAACATACTGAATCCAAAACCGTTTGATTTTTTTCTTTCGGATGATCCATCTCCGAGATTTCGTCAACAGCACAGACCTACAATTTTTTAGGAAATGATTTAACTACCATTTTCGTCTATAAATAGTGACTTAAATAAATTAATAAACATGTTTTCAGGTTTTTCGAAAACGTATTTATTGAGTGTAACAACTTTTTCACCAATAACTATAATATAAACGTATTTAAAAAATGCATAAAGATAGCCTTTCATAGCGTCTAAAGTGAGAAGACCCCTTAAGCTTACATCATTGTAGCGCAATAAAAATTCATTCTCTTTAATTCGGAAAACAAATGTTTACCGAATCTGGCCGTGAAAATCACTTGTACGTGCTTACGTTTTCTTGTTGGCGATTTACAACCTCAATTTGCAAAATCAAAGGTTTTGGATGAAAATCAAAATAGGGAAATTAGAAAAAAATCTTTGTTAAAAAATGGTTATTTGTTCCGAACGTCCATGAATTTTCTGAAGCTTGGAATAAAATGCGACAGTAAAAATACAATAATTTGCGCTTCAAACATTTTCATATCAATATCCAAAGAGGTAAATATAAAAGTACTAAAAATCCGAAGTCACATCATGTATACAAAACTGCAAACTGAGCAGTTAAAACCGAAAGTCCGTTTTTGCAGCTGGTAAGGACGTACTTTATTGGCTGTCATATCTGCCGTTGACAGGCACGGTTTTTCGAGCGATTAATTATAAACAACCGCCGTAACAATAGTCATACGCAATTAAAGTCTGCCCTCTCTCTCTCTCTCTCTCTTTCTCTCTCTCTCTCTCTCTCTCTCTCTCTCTATCTATCTATCTATCTATCTATCTATCTATCTATCTATCTATCTATCTATCTCTTTCTCTCTCTTCAATCCTCTTTCTCTTTTCATTTTGCTTGTCTGTTTTCAAGCGAGTTCGCTCTTTTCCACATCGCCTTTCTTTTCCTGTTGTGCATCACTAACACTTCCATGCAGTGAAATAAATAAACCCCCCTGTACTATATACTCACGCGGTGGTGTTTCAACATCAATACGTATCCCATCCCACCATTTTCCCGCCGGCAGTACGGCATCGAAATTTCAATTCGTTAGCGATTTTCACATTTCATTTGAGGTGAATAATTGAGCCTCCGATATCCTGACGGCTGTGTTGGTCGGCTAAAAACCAGCTAATAGATGCGTTTTTCGCGTGCAAGAGAGTCGAAATTTTGGTGAAAACAAAAAAATCAACCTTTTTACTGTGGCGGTGAATCGACCCCCTTAAAACTCGTGTAATTCAGAAAGCAAGACTCGTTTATCTGCAATTTGTCGCAAAGAATGAAATCCAAATAACAACATACAAAAAAACACCCATACGTATATATAAGTACCTCGAGCGATCGTATTTTATTTATAAAATTCTCTGCCATAATCTTTTTCCAGCGAATATACGTCCACGTTGCTATTTCAATGCGTTATTTTTTGGGGTTTTTAAATTTTCCGTCCTTTCACTGGCATCGACAATCTGCTCTGCAACGAGCGTGCGGTCGGTCGTTTATTGTGTGTGGGTGCATACAAACGTGAATAAACGCTAATCCCTGTGTATCATATCTCCGTAGCTGTCTATAAATGCTGGGGGATGAAATTGATCGTTATCCCACAACGATTCTGCGAGCGGTTGGTGGAGAGGCGAGGAGGGTGAGAGAATTTGGGTCGTTTCCCGTAGACTCTCGAATTTCAGTTTTGTCGCCAATTCCAATGTGCGCTAATGCCACGTGTTATTACCAGCGACAGAAATGATGCAGATAGCCTCGATAGAATATCAATCCAATTCGAATTGCATGCAACGTTCGACTTTGTTCCCAATGTGGCCTAGCTGTGTCATTCAAGCGCCATTTTGTGTAACGTGCAACGTATGCCCGGCTCTTTCCGTGCATCACAGCAGCACCGGCTCTATCGCCATGATCCATTTGACATCCGTTTGACTCATTGCAGGCACTCTAGACATCCATTTGGCTCATTCCAGGCACATCGGCAATCCCGGACGCATGTTAGATGTGACAGTTCCATTCTCTCTGATCTTTGCCACCGAAGATCAGTTCGCTGGATCACTACAGCTATCATTGGATCAACCCACGGATCCCAGGCTCGGCCGGGAGTCTTTTCCTAGAGTTCCAACGTTCGCTCCAAAGTCCCAAAGTTGCAGCTGTCCTAAACGCGTCTCAGGTTTCCCAGGCTCATTGTCAACTGTCGTTCACAAAAATTGGTTATTATAATCATTGGGCAGGAGAGCGAATGGAGGGGAATGCCTCGAGAGTGTGGAAAGTGTCTTCTCGTTAACGTCAGCAGACGTGAGTATCCAATAAGCCCAAAGGCGTCTCTCGTAGCTGGAAGAAGAAAGGCAAGATGAGCTGAAGGGCCATTCGGATGAGTAAATCAAGCGGCGCAACACCGGCTCTCGTGTACGCGATCACTTCGTGCAGGCATGCCCAACAATGAATGCATTTCGCTGGGAAGACGACTCGCCCCCGATGTGGTTGCTGTGTGCGCGAGCCGCGATCTCACCGTGAAGAAGTGGAGACCGTCCTGCGAGACCGGTTCCTCAGCAAACAACGACGAGAGTGAGAGAGAGTTACAACTCGACCACCAACGGATCGAGGTATTCCGCGAGGCGACGTTACGGACCCGCGCGAGAGCCGTCGCGAAGATCGTTTGACTAGGAATCGATATATATCGGATCCGACATCCGCCTTCGGTCGCGAACCCGTCCGAAGCGTTGCAGGGATCGTGACTCACTGAGGCAAGGTCACTCAAAAGTTAGTATTGACGCAATTGTCACCAGGTCTCGACGCTATCGCCACTGCTTGCCATCGAAGCTGGTCGACAAACATGGCAGGATCGTCAGGGGGTTGTTTGGGTTTGGTCAGCTCTCAGCAGGTGGTTGGCCAGAACTGCTACGGCAATCCAATGGCGCCTAAACGTGTCTGCATATCACCCTCAATGGTCCCTCAATGGCCTTCCGTAGGGGTTTGTCATTAATCGCGATGCCATTTCGATGTGTCACTCCACGAGATCTTTGAGTCCCGCCCGAGGGCAAGATCCAATGATTCCTCATGAAATTGCCAAGAGGCTCCTGCAGGCAACCCAATAACCATCTGTTGAGAATTTTCTTTCGACTTCGCCCTAGTGTATTAACTCCAGCGTGAAACACTCGAAGAATCGTTAGAGTGAAATCAGCAAATATATACAGCCAGCCAGGAAGAGATTTCTCCTTTTTATTCCTCAAAGAGACGGAGTTGAGAATCCACAGTCGCATGCTGACATTCCCGGACCCACGGGAGACTCATTAAGGGGTTATTTCAAAAGTTAACTGAATCGAGTTGGTAAAGTCGGCACTATCCTCTTAGCCGTGGGAAGAGCAAGAGAGAGAGAGGCAAGACGAGAGAAGTTATGAAAAAAAGGAGAGGAAGAAGAAGAGGACGATGGAAAAAAAAGAAAGGATGCCTTCGCGTAACGCGTTCGCGGACGTTTCTCCTTCAGACCCCGAGGGAATGGCACCGGAGAATTTTCTCTCCAGCGTGTGCCGTGCTGGTTCGGGAGCTTTTTACCGCATCGCGGTTTGAGCCTTCTCCCGACCCCAGAGAGCTCGGAAATATTAATTAACGTCATCTCCCTATCCCCTCACGACAAGAGAGAGAGAGAGAGAGAGAGAGAGAGAGAGAGAGAGAGAGAGAGAGAGAGAGAGAGAGAGAGAGAGAGAGAGAGAGAGAGAGAGAGCAACGGTGGGTCTCTGTATAGATATTTACAGTTTGTTATCTCCCGACGCCGCTCCTCTACCTATCCTCCCTCCAGACGCTTTATCTCCCCGACGACGTTTTTTCCGTCGCGCGAGACCCGATCTCGAGATCTTCTCACTTCGCGCCACGGCTGTGCTCGAATTTTCAACGACCCCGTGGACCCGATAAAAATCACTTTGCCATACACCTTATTTGGCCCTCGAGTATCATTTGTACGCGACGATCAAGCCCGCGCACCTGCTCGAGTATAATACGGAACGGGATTGCCGTGGAGCCGTCGAAATATCGAGGTTTAAAAAAAATCCGCCAGGTGGCTACGAGCGAAAATGTTCTCGCAAGAGGAACCACACGGCCGTCATGTATATAAGGCTTCTCGACTCTCTAAAGTATTGCTGGTTCCAATCAGCATATGCGAATCAGAGGTCAGAAGATCCTTGACACTAATGCTTCAGGTCGAACTACTCGTTCTTTCTCGTAATTGGTACTGTACAAAATGGTCCCTCCAAGTTTGTGCTCAATGCGTGAAGTTTCTCGACCGCGGTTGGTCACGTTTCGCTTCCCTGTCACGTATGATCTTGTCCCCGTGCGCTTCTGCTCTGCGACACAATCTTTTCATTATGAAAAGAGATTATCCGTTTTGAATACTCCGCTGAGTGGAATGGCATGTACCATTTGCATACGTCACTGAATCATTTCCAAACGTTTCGGGTACCGTCACACTGGCACTGTAGCGATGCGATGCTATTCGTACGAGTTTACGAGCACTCTGGCTTTGTGACCCCGAAGCTGGTTGCTAAAATGGGTACCAGAGGGCTCATATTGGTGATCCATGCGACCCAATACCCAGTCACTGGTGCAGGCAAATGATTGGTCGACCCGAAACGAAAGGCGGGAAAAAATTCTGCTCATTCGTGGATCTTAACGTTGCAACTCGTGAAGGCAACGTCCAAGTGACTGAGGATCGAAACTCATCATGTCGAAACGACTGCGTTGACTCGTATATATGAGTTACGACCTTCTGTGTGTAAGTTATCGATTCGCGAAGGTGGCGCAGCCTCGTGTTACTGGTTATCCGGTGGCGTGTAAACAAATTGGCAGTAATGACATTGCAATTTGTCAGATAGTTCGAGCTACGCGAGCACAACGCGCTGCTGTAGCGTGTACGCGTACTGTGGGATACGCCTGTCCCACATGCTGGTCCCACCTCGTGTGTGGTATATATTAGTCGCGACGAGAATGTGAGGGAGAAAGAGAGCGAAATAGAGCGGAAGTGGAGAGAAAGAGAATGCCGGAGAGAGGCAGGGAGAGAGCAAGGGGTGAAAATGGCCATGGACATTGAACACACGCCGATTATTTCTCTCCAGCGAAACTTGCACAGTCCCCTGGTAACGCGTGTATCGGACATGGGCTCCGCGTTTCATTTGCATATGTACGTTCCGATGACTACGAACTATACCGTATATCAATATATTATATGCCTATGCCTATATACAGGCATACGTATACGTTAATCTATGAAAAATATTTGTATAAACTCGTGACGATTGAGGAGAATGGATTGTCCTCTGTATGACGATACATTCTTCCATTCCGCAAACAGCGCATATTCGTACGGTGATAAATTTATTAACATATAAATGAGTATGATAAAATCGACAATAATGATAGCTTTTCATCGATGGATATGTCAAAATATTCATATGCAAATGATCACGTTCAACGCTGCGAAAGTAGTTGCTGCAAATTTCCATTGAACATAATATCGTTTGGAAGAATAAAAAATGATCTGGCCTGAGTTGAAAAGCTGCCAATTTGGATAATTACGTGGCTCATTTATTTATTTTCCGAACTGGAACTACGTAATGCAGTATCCACGACGTCTTGGCTGCCTCGACGGCGACTTACGTTTCTCTCATCCTCTTTCACTCTCTTTCCGTGTTTATTTTTTATTGCTGGTACGGACTCCTCGTTGCAAAGGGTTGCTGTTTATTTTCCAGGTACGTGCAAAAAACTCGAGAAGAGAAGACGGAGAGATATTTCCAATATACGAGCGCCGGGAAAGCCGGAATATATTTGGAGCCGTGGAAAAAAGGTGAACCCATGGGCGTCTATCGGTTCGCGCTCTTTTATAAATATTTATTCTCATTTGAATCCCTCGGGATTCTTCCCGGTTATTCTGCACACCTCACTGTCCTTCGACTTTGTATTCTCCTTTCTTCTTTTCTACGCACTCTCTCTCTCTCTCTCTCTCTCTCTCTCTCTCTCTCTCTCTCTCTTTCTAATTCTTCGGCTCCACCTTCGTCTCAACCCCTTTCTACCTTCGTCGGATATTTGTTCTTGCAAATCTTGTATACGTTTCATATGTGCATTTCCCATCACTATAAGAATAACTACATGGTCTCTTTTTTCACCACCTTCCTCCTCTTCCACTAGCTTCGAAGCCAACATTTTATTTAACGAATTTGACTGTCGCTTCCAAGAAGAAACTTTTCGAATAAAATGAAAAACGACCTTTTTGGTTTTCTTTTTGCTGAGTGACTGCGTTGCCATTTTTTATGACTGATAACAAGTTGTCTTTGCAATTCATGGGTGGT
Organism: Ophion costatus; assembly: GCA_951751655.1. NCBI lineage: Eukaryota > Metazoa > Arthropoda > Insecta > Hymenoptera > Ichneumonidae > Ophion > Ophion costatus. The sequence goes on from OX632356.1 coordinate 42,352,248, forward strand.
ACAGAATGATGCATTTGAAAAATGACAGCACTGAGCTGTTTCACGTGACGAAAAAGCTCCATACCTGTTCAGGAAATGTTGAGAATCATCAACGTGACAACGGGAAATTTGACAGCCACTATGTCTTACCTGTAACATACATAAAAATGGAAGCACTTAGTGATAATGATTGATATTACCGAGCTTATGGAGGGACAACACCGCGATGAGTAAAAAAAAACGATTTTTTTGCATTCTCTCAAAGTATTCATGTTCAAGTAAAAAAAAATCGTTCATTTGTAAAAAAAATATTCAAGTAAAAATATTGTTAATTAACAGACAGCTGCAGACAGTTTAGTGAGAGCAGATAGCGCAACGATTTACGTATACGAAACTTTCAATCGCGTTTTTCTCGAAACGACGTTTCTCGACCTAGCCGGAACCATAACGACAATTGTCCGATTTTCAATTTTGAATAACCAACATTTTTGTATTTGTCTATTATTGCACCTATTATTGTACATAGCCGATTTTGAATGTTGCATTTTTCAAGCCCCCGAATATAAGTAAAAATTACACTTTCCAACACCCGCCATTTTGCGAATTTTTTCTTCGAAAAAAAAACGGCTCCATTGCATCGAGAACTACATTTATGTAGATTATAAAACTTTTTTATTTTTCGTTTTCAGACCAACCATCGTCAACTTATCGATCCGGCCGTTGGACCACATTTTTTCTACCAAGGCTCTCCTATACCTCAAAAAGGTTGTCAATTTTTTATTTTTTTAAATAAAAATTTGCCACAAATAAGTTCAATGTATGCTCAATGAAATCGCTTTTTTCCAAGTCCCAAATAAATAATCTAGTAAACAAAGAAAAAATCGGACAAAACGACCTTCCGCGTCCTACCACAGTAGTGTCCTCCCTTTATTAACAATTTTTACTTCGATGTACGATCACACACACACGCATACACGCACACACACGCAAACACTTATATTTCGTCTGAAAACCTTCTTATTGAATGCCGAATTTCAATACGGTGCAAACAATAATAAATAGATAATAGAATAGAATAATAATAGAATATATAAATATAAATAGAAGAAAAAATAAATTTCGATGATCCGGAATGAATGGATCATATTTTACATTGGCTCGAAAACTTAGAGCACGAGGGCCCACTTCGGATAATGACGGGCGATTCTTCCAAGGAGTTTTGGGAAAGAGGGAAGAGTGGAGTAAAGAAAAAAAACGAACCTTCGAAAGGAGAAAAAAGGCGAGAATGAGAGAAGAAGCGATGACAGTAACGAGGATTTCTCTCTACTTCTCACTGACTGCGTTTCTCCCGTTGCTTTTGCTCGCTGCTCGTTCAATTTAAGCGGCGAATACGACGCACAGAGAAAAGTACAAAGCGGTGAATCGTAAAAGGTGTGCTCAGTCGAAACATTATTTACGTGATAACTGCGCTACTTTGAAATTTTCAAACATTAAAAAAATTGCAATTCCTCCAATACACATTTTCATTTTATCATTGACACACGTTGTGTACTCCTGATTGCGCAAATATCTGAAATTCGCGCATTATTGCGTACTTTCCACGATTTTATTCATTGTTATTGTAGCCCCCCCCCCCCCTCACGTCGATCGATCAATTAATTAATTAATCAAATCCCGTGATTCACAAAAATAGCCAATGCGATGACACATTTTCCATCAAATATCAATATTTCTGTACGAACAACATCAAGTCACGTCAGTATTATTTTTATTTTTTAATACATCCCTCCCAAACGCATCAGCCCGAAATGGTTATTTATCCAACTGTCATCGAATATCCAATTAAATAGCGCTGGAAAACAGCAAACAAAAATCTACTATTGACTGCAAGTGCTGTACACTTTTCAAAAAAATCTCAGTTTATTCGTAACAGGATTTTTTTGTCAAGCTTCTCACACAAGGCTGTGAGAAGTTCGCTTTGGTCTTTCGCACCCTGGTGCAAATACGAGCAGACTCAACGAGGAACGGTGAAGTGTCGACGAAGGAGGGAAGAGAAGTGTGAAGCATTAGTTGCACTATAACGGCCTTTCCAAGAATATTAATGAAAGGCGTGAAGATGGGAAAAGTCATATATGTATGTAATGGACTTGAAGGTTTCATCGTTGGAATGCAACCATTTTTTTACTTCCTTATTTTTATCAGTATCGAAAATCACATTTTGTAGATTTGGGTTGTCGATCGCTACATAAGGAGCCTAAAAAATGATCGCGGGACTTTTACAGATTAAAACTGTCCCAGAAAATTTTGGAAATACATTAAAAAAATATTTTATTGCATTCCAACGATGCAAACTGTAGCATTATAATATAAATATAAAATAAAAATAGAAGAATGAAATAATAATCAAAAGATTTCGATTACTTTGGGAAGATGCAAAATGATATTAGAGTAAAATAATGCACTTTATAGAGCTACATAAATAGTATGGTCGTAAAATAAGAATTAAAATGGATAATATTATTTTAATATAATTTTGTAATTAGCCAAAATGATTGAAATTTTTCTGAAAATAATTCTTATATATATATATGTGTGTGTGTGTGAGTGTATATATATATGGACTTGAAGTTTTCATCATTGGAATGCAATGATTTTTTTACTTCCGTATCTTTATAAGTATCGAAAATCACATTTTGTAGATTTGGGTTGTCGATCGCTACATAAGGAGCCTAAAAAATGATCGCGGGACTTTTATAGATTAAAACTGTGCCAGAAAATTTTGGAAATACATTAAAAAAATATTTTGTTGCATTCCAACGATGCAAATTGTAGCATTATAATATAAATATAAAATAAAAATAGAAGAATGAAAGAATAATCAAAAGATTTCGATTACTTTAGGTAGATGCAAAATGATATTAGAGTAAAATAATGCATTTTATAGAGCTGCATAAATAGTATGGTCGTAAAATAAGAATTAAAATGGATAATATTATTTTAATATAATTTTGTAATTAGCCAAAATGATTGAAAGTTTTCTGAAAATAATTCATATATATATATATATGTATATATATATATATATATATATATATATATATATATATATATATATATATATATATATATATATATATATATATATATATATATATATATATATGCACACACCAACATATAGATATATACAAAGGACAAGAAAGAGTAAGAGAAAAACGAGAAGGAAAAAAGAAAAAACGCGGTTCATTCTCTCGGGTTCTCAGAAGCAAGCAGCAAGATCCTCCCTCCTCCTGTTTGTCCTCGGTCGAGGTCTCGAAATCGTCATGACCGCTTAGGAACGTCAAACTGCACAAAATGCACTTGCAACGCGCTCTAGCCTCGTCGTCGACTCCGTTCTTCCTCTTCGTATTTTCTTAGCAACGTGTACCACCGACGAATAAAGATACAGACGAAGACCGTGTGAGGACGACCAAAAGAAAAGAAAGAAAGAAAAAAGCATATCGCATTCTAACCGGACAATTTATCGCTCGGCCGAGTGCAAGGAGTGCAACGAGTGCGAACTCCAAGTTCCGTGCAGTTTCGTTATTTTTTTTCTGCTTCTCTTGGTTTTCACACGATCGAGCTTCCGCTCATAGACACATGGTCGCAGTATTATGAGGAGTAACAAGTTGCTGGTGGCGCGATGGGCGGAGATCAGCAATTAGAATGAATTCGAATTTTTATTGCTCGAAGGAAATTCTATTAGTTTCATCGTGCAGAATGGACTATTAGACGAATGGACCGTTCCGCCAGATTTTCTCTAGCATATGATACTTTCTGGAGTGGACGGAACATTCTTTTTAAATTTTTAAATTATTTTCCTTTACTATCGGGATGTTTGTAAGAACTTCAGTGAAAAGCCTATCCGTAATCGCTTTTAAGTCTCGAACAGCCTTTTTTATTTTATACATTTTTTGTATTCGTTTAGAGGCAGCGTATTTATTTATTTTTTGGAAACGGGAAATCGAACGAAAACTCGCAATACCTGATATATTAACGGTTGGAGTATTAGACGAATGCACTGTTTCTCCAGATTTTTTGTAGCATAAGATATTCTCTGGAATAGTTACTTAGAACATTTTCGTCAACTTTTTAAATTATTTTTCTTTGCCACCATGCCTGAGATATTTTCTACACCACTGGAAACATTTTTCTTTAATAAAAAATAAAAATTCTTCTCTATCACCATTAATAAGAGCTTCAATGAAAAGCATTTCCAAAATCTCTTGTAAAACTCGAGCTGCCTTATTTATTCGATAAAATGTTCGTGTTTTCTTACTGGCGGCGTTTTACCTATTCGTTGAAAAATAAAAATCCAACGAAAACTTGCCGATCGGTATTTATCGACGAATTCACAATTCGAAAGGAAAACCATTGTCAAGTAGCCATGTACCTATTCTGCACCGTAACTTTTTTCTTTCTCTTGGAAAGTTCGCGCCGTGAGTTGAGAAGTGCAGGTGCATTTTGTACAGGCAGAAGTGCGCTTAATGGAAAATGATTAAAAGAATCGCACCTCGGACATGCTCGGGACAAAGATTTCACACGACAGTGACAAGTTTCATAAGGGAAATGAGATTGAAATAAAAGTAAGTTAAAAAAGTGACGGAAGGGGGGAGGAAGAGTAAAAAAGGAAAAGTTGAGCTCCTCTGACGCGAATAGTGCACGGCGATGTACACGAAACATTGCGGCGTCGGAGTTTCTCGGCTCGCTGCCGTTGCAAGTGGTCCAAGCAGCGGTGCATCATCTCCGAACGATCTTTGCTTTTCCTATCCCTCTCTCTCTCTCTCTCTCTCTTTAGCTTTTTGTAACTATCTCCCTCCTTTACTCTTCGTGTCTTCATGTATTCCCATCTCTCCCTCTTCCTCAGGTTCATTTTGCCACGATCTCTTTTATGTCCTATCGTACACGCGTTATTTTCCTCGCATACTGTGTAGAGCTCGCGCTTTCGCAAGTCCAGACGCCCTTGAGTCTGATTATACGCTCAGTCTCTACCTCCTGGCGGTCCTCTTTTAGTTCCTCTCTATCTCCCTTTACCTCTGTCTTTTACCCTCACTTTTCCCTCCTCTGACTTTTCCTTTTTTATTTCTGCCAATCTACGTGTCTCTCTTTCCCCCTCTTCGTCTCTCTCAATTTCGGACCCAAACTTGAAAAAAAAAACCATCCAATTTAAAACCATCAACGTCAGTTGAAAAGGATCCAAGAGCACTCGGAACCCATGATGATGTCCAGCTTGTGTGAAAAAAAAATTTCGGTCATCCATCCGAACATTTCTACGACACATTTTATCCACAGTTATAAAATAATAATAATAATAAATGCAAATATTTCATCTCAACTCAAGACGAATATATAAAAATTGTCGTGGAATGAAAATGTTACAGTTATTAACTAAATTGCTCATCGATTGGAAAACTCTACTAGAAAATTGTTCTCGAAATTACTAGAGCTAGAAAACATCCACTAGAAAAACCCACTAGAAAACTGTCATAACACAAAAATAATGATTTGAGAAAAACGCATTTTAATTGTTTTTTTCTTCTCATTCGTGATGCCACTGTGACGTCAATATTTATCTAACTTAGCCTGTAATGATTTTATTCGTGGTGAAAATTATTAACTTTCTTGAGGGTTATAAATAATATGTAGCGAATTGCAATAAACAATTTTTCTGTGTTTTGACAGTTTTTTAGAGGACGAGCGAAATGTTGGGTAATAATGCAGTTTAGCATACTTACCCAATATTTCGCCAACCCAAAACCCAAACAACGGCTGCATGGGGAGGGAGAGAAGTGACCACCGCGATTTCTCTTCGGCATTGCATTCGGGAAGGTTTCTTTTATAAATCCCCCCACCTCCCAACCCCAATATAGGCGTCGAAATATTTCAAAGGGCCCTATCTTACTACGCGTTTCCGGGAACTTCGTAACCCCTTATGGAATCCGAAACTTATGGAATCAATAGAAGATGTCAGCGTCCCCCGACGGAATATCAATAGTGGCGACCAATTAAAGCAGCTCACGGCAAAAAACAAATGTTCCGTCCTTTTTCAGAAAAGTCCTCAAACTGGATAATTACCAAATATTAAAATTAAATTAAAAATTTACTATAAAAATATTTAGTGAGTGAATCGCCTAATTTTTTAATAAAAAAAATCGAATGTCATTACTCAAATACTGACGCCAGCAGCATTTCATGTAAACCTTGCTGAGTCCCTTAAATGAGGCTAAAACTCGATGACCAAAAATAGATTTTAAAAAATCCAATCACTATATCAGATTCACGATTTAAAAAATGTATTTGGTCCAGCGAGAGTTTTTATTTTGGAAGTCTTCACTTTTAAATCTCGATAAATCGATGTCAACGTCGCTTTTAGTCGTTACTACGTTTTAAAAGCTATTATTTTTTAACCCATTAGAAGGGCAGTCGGTCTTAATCTAGGACCATTTTACTTTCGATCCAGTTCAGTGGCAGTATGGGTGCGACTTGATGTTACAAAATGAGCAGGAAAATTTATAGAAATAGACATAGGGAAAGAGAGAGGGAGAATGAGAAATAGAAAACGAAAGTGGGAGACATTCTACGGGGTCGTGGAACTCGAGCGTAATTTAATCAGCGGCCCATTAACGAAGCAGCTCGTCGGGCCCTGCATCGTCACGGATTCCATTTAATTAATGCAGGGCGACGTTGGCGGTAGGCCGAACTGCACAGAAGTACAAGAGTAGCGAGAAATTTTTAGTTAAGGAGGTTGGAGCGTTAGTACAATCCAAGATTATTTTTTTTCTTCAATATATGTTATTGTCTAGACGGTACTGTCTTTACGAAATTAAAAAAAAACGTTCATCGCAAAACACCAGAGACTAAAAATGGTTTGATGTATGGTAGTTTTGCGTGCGGTTAGATGGGCAAGACGTTCACGCTACGGGTGATGTCATTTTTTTTGGCTATTTAGCAACAAGATAAACCATTTGTAGCAACGAATTAACGCAAATTAAACCTTCGTAAACATTGAGAAAAAAAACTCATCTTGCTTTCATTCGGAGTTTTAGAAAAAACCTTCGCGGACGAAGATTTTTTATAATAATCACCGATTAGGCTATATCTTTTCAAATTGGTAGTAATACAATTTTTTTAAATTTACGAACTACAAATAAAAAAATGCATAATTTTGCCTTTTAATTGTATATTTAACGAAGAACTAGCATCTACAGAATAAATGTATAGCTGGTATACTTTCTTGCGGTTAATTGAAAAAAAAATTCATAAACTGTCATTTGACTCAACTGGATCCAACCTCCTTAATGTCGAAGAGAGGAAAAGAGGGGGGAGAAGTACCAGAGCAAATTACACACGAAGATGACACAAGCTGACATCGAAAGATTTAGAGGTTTCTCTACACGTTCGTGTTCCGTTTTGCAAAATATGCACACGAGTTTCCTGGAAGAAATTGCATTTCAAGGCTAGTAAATATTACATCAAGCGAGGTCTTCTTTGCTCCCTTTCCTTCACGGGGAGGTGCATCCAAAGTTGGTCGATCCATTTGAAGAGTGTGACAACACAACTTCTACAGTTCCATCCCTTCCGAACCTTTACGGTCACTGACTTGACACTTTAATATTCTTGTATTTTTCTATTTTTCCTCCCAGCGTATACCCTTCCTAATTGAACCCTATGCAATAGTAATAGTAATAGGAAAACAGAAAAGTTTCCGAAACCAACACTGGTATAGACACTTTACTATCTTCAGTTCCCTAAAGATGCCCCTAGAGTGTTGCCCACGGCCACTCGTCCGTCATGCCCACTTATCGCAATTGCACGAGGGCACAAGGAAACTGAACAACTTGCGTAGCTACAGATATATTTTCATCGAGTGTCCAAAGTGTTACCATGGGAACCTCGGTAGGACTGTCCTCCGCTCACACGGAACATCCCTCAGGTGACACCCTTCGATTTTGTTGAAATTTGGATATGTTATGAAGCACCGAAAAGTAAGCGACACGTATTTTTTTTATCGGCGGAAAAACGGTTTTAAGGGGTAAACCCACCCCTCGAAAAAGTCACCTCTAGGGGTAATATAGCAGTTTCACACACAAGGAGTCCACCGATTTTAATTAAACAAAAACGAAAATTCTTCTAATCCGAAGTAACGAAAATACCACTATAGAGACATTGCCAAAAAAAATTAAGGAGTGGACCACCCTAGAGATGCCTTTTTTCCAGGGGTGGTTTCACCCTTTAAAATCGTTTTTCCGCCGATAAAAAAAATACGTATCGCTTACTTTTCGGAGCTTCATAACATATCCAAATTTCAACAAAATCGAAGGGTGTCACCTGAGGGATATTCCTTGTCAGTAGTCCGTGTGCAAGCTAGTACGAAACTAAGCCGTCACCCATCCAAATAGTGGCCCAGGAAAAAACAGTCTGAGATGGAAGATCCCCGCAGCCAGTCGCCGACGAAGACAATAACCACCAACGAATAACACTGATAAAAATGTAGAAACGATTCTTGTTTTTGGTATACCTTAACCATTGTCTCTGTAGGTATGAAGTCGTGACGATGCCGTCTACCCAAGCTCAGATTTCGCAGGATGAGAGTCATTATTCCGTTTCCCATTAGTCGCTGGTTGCCCGTGCACCTCTCTCTCTCTCTCTCTCTCTCTCTCTTTCTCTCTCACACACACACACCCACACACTCCCCCTCTCTCTCTCTCTCTCTCTCTCTCTCTCGCTCTTGCCTTTTCTCTCTCACGTTCATATCATGTACGACTGATGGACAAATGTACGAGGCTGGAAACGCATACTGCATTTCTGGCACAACTCGTAACCCTACACACGCAAGATGTCACGTGATACCTCGAGGGTTCAAAACACGCACGCATTCGCGATATGTTTTAATGATCCAACGATACGCGAATCCTGTTCCAGCTGCCACTTATAGATGAAACAGTATTCCCGTGTTTAATTGAATTTGCTTTTTTTCAATTTTTTCTTCAACTTGCTGGCTTATACGATTTTTTCGATTTTGCAGGCGGGTGTCGAATATATCTATGGCGGAGCAACTTTAATTTCACTCCATTTTCAATAATGCAAAACCTTTTGTTCACACTTCGCAACGAGTTTTACCTCTTTCTCCCCCGCCCCTCGCTCCCTCTCTCCCTCCCTCATCCTCTTTTGCACAGTCTCGCGTCTCCGTCTATAACCCCGATGGATCGACGCCAGTAACGAATATCTTTTCTCCCATGGCCACGAGAGCGTGGCGCGGAATAGAAACGAGAAGAAGAACCGCGGAAATGGATGCTGCGAGTGGAAAAGAGGAAAAAGCAAAGGAAGCTCGAGAAAGTTCACAGTTCAAGGGAACCGCGGTGAAGAATCATGATGAAATTGTCTTCTCGACGATAAAATCAACGATAAAAAAAAAGAACTCTTCCAGTCCCGCTCGTGATTTTTATTCCGATATCGAGCATCGAAATGCATTCTCGGGATAAATACGTAAATTTATTTCGCGCGATCGTCGAGTCTATTTATTTCGGTAAAATGTTTTCGCTTCAGCCTTACGCTCTTTTGTATTCATACTCTTCAAGCAAAATATAGTTGCGAGGCTTTCTTACTCTTACGCTGCATACTCTTCAAACGAACATTGAAGTGCAATTTAATTTGCGTCTTTCACAATCTGCAACCTGCTTTCTTACTGTGAATGCGGTAAAACGCAAGAATAAACCTCGTTCTATTGGTAATCCTGGAGATTTTTAAATTGCCAGACGCGCGCAATTGGGTCAGAACTTTCGCAAAGAGAACACGAGACAAAAATAAAATAGAGAATAGCGAAAATGGCGAGCAAAGAGATAGAGAGATAGTGACACGAGAGAGAGTGTCTTGTTGGCACGACAAGGAAAAATGGAGGTACGAGCGTCTGCTCGAAAAGCAAAATGAGAAGCAGTTGAAGATCCTTTTACCGCGTCGGGCGTGTCCTTTTTTTCTTCAGAACCTCTTAACACATAAACGTGTGTGTGTGTGTGTGTGTGTGCGTGCGTGTGTGCGTGCGTGTGTGCGTGCGTGTGTGTGTGTGTGTGTGTGTGTGTGTGTGTGTGTGTGTGTGTGTGTGTGTGTGTGTGTGTGTGTGTGTGTGTGTGTGTGTGTGTGTGTGTGTGTGTGTGTGTGTGTGTGTGTGTGTGTGTGTGTGTGTGTGTGTGTGTGTGTGTGTGTGTGTGTGTGTGTGTGTGTGTGTGTGTGTGTGTGTGTGTGTGTGTGTGTGTGTGTGTGTGTGTGTGTGTGTGTGTGTGTGTGTGTGTGTGTGTGTGTGTGTGTGTGTGTGTGTGTGTGTGTGTGTGTGCGTGCGCGCGCGCGCGCGCGCGTGCGCGCTCGCACGGGTGAGTGGGTGTGTGTGGGTGTGCACGGTTTAACATCCAGCCCAGGAAACTCGATAAAATTTCGGTGGTGGGGGTGACTCGACAGTTGAATCCGAATTTGTGGTGTCGCTAGTATCGAGGCGTGTTGTTTTGACCACGGGTTAGCCTGTAAAGCGAATGCATGAGTATTATTGTCTCTATCGCACACAGCACCCCTCGATGGCAACCCCTCTAGCGTCGAGCTTCAGCAACGGAGCCATGTGAACTAACGGAGTTTTCAAACCTGTATGTAAGCGCGTGGGTGTATGTGTGGGGCGGGGGGAGGGTATCTTAAAAATATTTGACTTTGGGGACCATTTTACAAAAATAGCTAGGTGTACTGATAGCCTTCATTACATAGACATAACAGGTTCGAAGCATTATTCCCCATACATATATATATACATGCTGTTCAACCGACACTGCTCAATGGGGAGTCACGACTCAGCTCCAGTGCTACTTCGAGTCAAGCAGCGTTGTGCATGGCCGATACTCGGAGTGGTGACCGTTCAGCCATGCGGTGGCTTACGCATCAACCAGTGAGCGAAAACCCAATACTTCTGACACCTTGGTGGTTGATACTTGAGTAAAACCTGTGTGCACCAGAGAATCATAAAAATATCGGGCCGTCTATGCTGGTGCGGGATTTTCCCACTTTCCCCGCACCCTCGGGAAACCCGTGATTGTGTAGCTCAAGACGGCTATAGACCCAACGAAAGTGTGGTTAAATCAGCAACGTGCGGCTAGCAAGTGATAGGACCACGTAAAAACCCACAAGAGTTTTGGAACTCAGGAAACGTATAAAGAATATATAAACACCCTATATATATCATTCACATCGTAACCGATTTTTTTTTTCATTTACCTACTACACATGTAGTGACGTGACTGGAAAAACCCGTCACTATTTACTTTCCGATATTTTTGTACATAAATAAGATGGCCACAGATATAAGTGCCGAATCGCCATTTTTAACCCTTGCCGAGGGCTTTCATTCAAAAAGAATCAATCCGGAGCAAAAGTCTTTAGAAAAACTGGCGGTTTTTTGCACTACTCGATCAGGCAGCACAGATTTTTTCTCACACACACACACACACACACACACACACACACACACACACACACACACACACACACACACACACATATTCTTTTTTAAATGAAAAATCGTATTGTCAATGGAATAGAAAAAAAATTATGACCGACCCTTGAATGCTTGTGAATCCGATCTGGAACGTCCTATGCACGTATCTTATGACTGGAATAAAAAAGACAGCGACTCGGCAGCAGTCAGCAGTCTCTTGGGAATGTAATCAACTGAAATCATCGGAGATGTTATCACACCCGCCCTCTCCAGCCTCTGCCTCGCTCGCTCTCCGGACCCAGGGGTAAGCATCGAGCCTCTTTCAACGTGCAGAAGTGAAGAATCTCATCGACGTCAAATAAACACCGAGCGCCAGGTTGAATTTACAACCTACCGTCACGTTATCCTGACTTACTCACTGTGCGCCCTCAACTATCTTCCACCCTCCTCCCTTCTTTCTTATCCTCTCTGGCTCTGTCCCTTCCTGCCCTTCGAACAGTATGCGCATACCATTCCCTTATTTCCTCCTTTCGCGATAAAAAATTACGAGGAATCCTACTCGTCAATCGCAGCCCTCCAGCCTGGAAGCACCACTTCCGTTTTTTACTTTCGTCTTCGTCGGAGAAATTATAGTCTCAGACTGTCAAGCGTAGTAACAATGGGCTCGGAAAAATAGGGAATATGTAAGGGAATAAATAATTGACGGTAATAAAATGAAAATTAATATAACAAAGAATATTTTTTATTTATTACTTTATTAATATACTTTAACGAAAAGGTACTTCTTTACGATGTGGCTGAAATTTTCAGAGGCTTCTTACTATAACATTATTGGAAGGATATACCTAAAGTGTTAAGGTTATCGCGTGAATAAATTACTTATTTGGGGTAAAAATCGTTAAGGAAATGGTCAATAATGTAAAAATTTGATTTCAGAGCCTACTCAATTTTTAATTTGATACTTTTTTATATTTTCGGAGGTATATCCTTCCAATAATGTCATAGTAAAAAATGTTCCCAAAATTTCAGCCAGATCGATCAATAACTATGTGAGCTATAACATGAGCAGTTTTCCAGAAGACGCCTAAAGGAACATAACGCCGCCATTTTGTTTTGTGTAAAAAAGTAAAAAATGTTAACACTTGAAAGTTGTAATAAGATAATTTCCAAATTTTAAAATGATGAGGTCACCTCTAAAACGTTCGTCAAAAATGTCTCCTTTCCGGGCGTCTAAAAGAAAGGTTACATTAAATACGATTTTTCATAACGTTAAATTTTAAATGCATTTTTCTGGAAACAGCATACTCTCTGCGCAATTGAAAGGAAATTCAATTTGCGGAGCCATTGGAGAGTGATTTTTGTCCAAAATTAATTTAGAAACATTGTTTTCATCCGTTACAGCCAAAAAATTGTTTTTTTTTCGAATGACTGCCATTTTGTTATCCAGGGATTTTGCAGAAAACAAAAAACGATAAGACTCCCCAAATTTAGTCTAGTTTAATCACGTTTAACTTGTTTTTGTTTCAAATGAACTGGCAAGGCTGTGGAGCGCCCCGCGCAGACCAAAACGCACCGTGCATGGTTCTATTTTACGAGAGCTGTAGCCGCCACTTTGAATGTTCTTTAATAAATAAAAATTGTATTTACTCTCCATTGACAGAAGAATTAAATACGTTGAAATCCATCACCAAAAGTATTTAGTTTATATTTTAAAAAATCTACAGATATTACACAAAGTGCAACTACTTCATTGCAATGAAAACGTAATCGGACTTTTCGAGTAATGACAAACAGGTACATGTAAATAATATGAGTTCGCTTTTATTATTTTTTAAAAAATATCGATACATTGAGGTATATAATGGCGTTCGGTTGGATTTGTTTGGGGTTTGTTTGTATAATATTGTTATATATTTTTCGTCATATATTCGTAATATATTACGAAAAATATATGTTTTAAATTAATAACAAGTGTAGAATTGGGTAGGGAGAGGGTCTTTTTCAACCATTTATAGGTACTCAGCATGTCGCAGCTCCCGCACAGTGGCCGTGGAGTGGGGGTAGCGTCAATTTCACGTGACATCCAGCTAACTCAGACCCCTATGTCCGCCTACCTCAACAAACATTTACAGTTTTAAAAGCATTTTCAAGGCTAACGTTCTCAATTCTGAAAATTCCCGAAGTTAATGCATTTTTCACGCCTCTCGACAGTAACCTCCCGTTCAATATCATCCATCTCTGCACAGTTGAGTAGGCAAAGAAAATTATTTTAAAAAAATCACGACATGGCTTGCTTTTCGGTTGGCCGCAAAAAATTAAGTCAAAGTTTCAATGTGGCGCTTTCAGTATAACTCTCATGCGGCATTGAGCAAAAATAATCATGCACAATTCGCAATAGTAGCGAACATTTTTTTCGGTGTTTCTAAAATTACCAGGCCATTGTTTTTTCTTCAAACAACATTCGACGAATTCCACAGAGATTTGTTGCGACGGCGGCGGCTTTTCGTAATTCACGCATGGTCGAATCCGTTAATCGGTAAGGAGAGGAAAAATGAAATGAAAAAGGTTGGAAACATCACGAGGAGATAACGGGGATCACGTCACGTTCGCGAAAATTGCAATCCACCGAGCGATTCTCGAAAGCATCTCTCGTCGGTCTGTTTCTTTGGATTGCTCTGATCCTCTGGCTCTCTCTCTCTCTCTCTCTCTCTCTCTCTCTCTCTCTCTCTCTCTCTCTCTCTCTCTCTCCCTGTAATTTCGTTCTTTGCCGTCGAGCACATGAAACTAACCCGCTACGAATATTATTGTCGAATTATCTCTCTGTGCTTAAAAACAAGCACAGATAAAAATAAAATACATATACATGTTGAATATCACTTTCTCTGGCTATTTCAAGGACGATTCTCAAAATCTTCTTAAACGAATCGTTGATTTCGAGCAGTCCCCGAAATGACCTCTACATTGATATGCTTACACTAAAGATAACTTTGAATCACCTAAAGATCATTTTTTAGACATTGAGGTTTGATAACATTGAGTACGAGGACAGTAGGCTAGACGTACTCGAATAGCCACGAAATTGCCGTTTCCCATATATGCGTGGCGAAAAAGAAGCTGGAAAATTTTTCTTTTAAAAATACAAAATAAAAATATGGTAATGTGTTTCGAAGTGGCTTTTGCAGTAAAGAATCATTCGAAATAGATTTTATTCATGGATCTGCTTTATAAACGTCTTGCCTGACATTTGAGAAATAACATCTACCTCCGTAAGCTGTAAATGGGAAAAAACGTGAATTCGGAGGATGCGATTAACTTGCGGAGCTTGTGGTGTGCAACTTGCACATTCAAACAGCTCTTTATGACACTTAATACACACACACAGACATATATATATATATATATATATATATATATATGTGTATGTATGTATGCATATGCATGTGCGCGCGCGCGCGCGCGCGCGCGCGCGCGTGTGTGTGTGTGTGTGTGTGTGTGTGTGTGTGTGTGTGTGTGTGTGTGTGTGTGTGTGTGTGTGTGTGTGTGTGTGTGTGTGTGTGTGTGTGTGTGTGTGTGTGTGTGTGTGTGTGTGTGTGTGTGTGTGTGTGTGTGTGTGTGTGTGTGTGTGTGTGTGTGTGTGTGTGTGTGTGTGTGTGTGTGTGTTCATGGATGAACAGTTATCCACTCACGCATCGCTTATGCAGACACACATACGTATGAAGAGAGAAGCCTTCGAGCAAGTAATAGCAGAGTTACCAGAGCAGAGAGGTGAGTTAAAGCCGCGGAAATAACAAGATCATTTGTCACCGCCCATTTGCATATGTCCCTTCGGTCTATCCCTCTCTCTCTCTCTCTCCCTCTCTCTCTCTCTCTCTCTCTCTCTCTCTCTCTCTCTCTCTCTCTCTCTCTCTCTCTCTCTCTCTCTCTCTCTCTCTCTCTCTCCCCTCTCTCTCTCTCTCGTGTGCACAACGACGAAACACCTCGCGGATTCGTGTTAAAAATGAATGGGACCGAAGCTTCGTTGAATATTGGATGAAAAGTATAATGAGAGCTCACAAGGCTCACGGCGATCTCGCTTACTTCAATCGTGTCGAGGAATTTTCCTTTTCGCAGGACTCGCCTTAAGCACAGGAACTCTTCTCTGCGGCGCTCGTTGATTACTCACGTATTTCTTCAAGTTGACTTCTTTATTTTTTCCTCATTCTTATATATGCACGTGCTGGGAAGGTCGATGCCTTAAGGGGAGTGAAAGGTCACCTCGTTAGGAACGTATCTAACCTTGGTTACCTTAGTCCAAAGTCTAAGAATTTCGAGTTATCATGGTATGTATGATTTTTGGAAAATGTCACTAAATGAGGTACTAACTCGTTCATAATGTTGAAACAGACAACAATTGGTAACCAAAAACTTATTTGCGTCTTGACTTAATGTGTATTCAATCTTCAAACACGGATACAATCATCTGTATCGACACAACTAACTAAATGGGACGTCGTGAATCATTCAAAACTTGTCAAAGAATACAAATACCCCTTATGTTAATGCTATTTGTTGAAAATAGCATTAACGTAAGAGGTAAACGAGTTACTACTTCATTTCGGGATATTTTCCAAAAAATCATACTTACCATAACTCGAAATCCTTAGCCTTAGATCGGTCACTTTGTTACGAACATACTTCGTTAGGTTCTAGCTGACACGAAGAAACATTGGATGTAATAAACACGCACGGGCGCACCCCCCCCCCCCCCCCCCCCCCCACACACACACACATGTATGTATGTTTATTACATCCAATGTTTCTTCGAGTGAGTTTGAAGGCTACACGATACCTTCTGTCAGTTTTCATCTTTACACGGATCGTTTCTTTTTCTTTTTTTTTTTAATTTTAATGTTGACGCCGAGATTCTGCAAACGTTAATTCTGATGGGAGGGGGGAATTTTGTAGCGCGGATGGAAGCACTAGAGGGCACAGGATAGGTCACGAAGGGCACGAGGAGTTGTGCAAAGAAGGGAACGGCAAAATGACGCAGCTGCGACGCGTTCGAGCTCACGAGGTCCTGCGTCACGAAAAGCTTTGTCTTAGCCGCGGTTAGAAGAGGAAAATAAGGGATAGGAAGGGGGCTGAGTGTACTCGCTGATTTTCTTATAGACGAGGCAAAAGTTTAAGTGTCTACGAGAGCTTCGCGTGTTCCAAGCATGCGGAAGGGGACGCGAACGACGACGTACTCCCGAGGAAAATCACCGTCGACGGAGGTGTCTCACTCCTTTTTACTCGTCGTTATATACACGGGGCTTTTCAAGCCAGAGGGGTAACTTCCCGCGTACACTTCTCACCCTTCCAGTCGTCCGACGAGAATTGACAGGCGTTCTTTTTGAACGTCGGAACGTGGAGTTGACACCGCAAAAGCGGCAAAGTTCTTAAAGTCTATGGGAAGAACGAAAAATCGACATTTCATTCGTCGCTGTGATTTATTTTCCCACCGGCAGTTGGGACGACACTTGATTCCGTCATTTACAGTCAAGGAGCTTCAACTTTTTCTTCTACCTGGCAGTATTTTTTCCCGGAATAACGGTGATATTGATGTTTGCATCGTTGGAACGTAACGAAAATAACTTTTTGCTAATTGCCAATTTTTTTGGCAAATTAAAGCTGCTGCACACTTTTTAAGGTAGTATGTGTAAAAACCTCTTCGTTGGAAAGAAAAATTGATTTTTTGGTACGCTGTAGTATAGACATGCACAATGACGTCTGCGAAAACTCCACATGCCTTACCAGCTGAATACAATGGTAATTTACTCACGAAAACAATGCATTTAACCCACACCGTATGGGGAATCCGTGCGGATCGAACTTTGAGACGGAAATAAGAATAGTTCGCGAATAGGTCCGGTAATAACATAAAGATAGATAAATAATAGATTGATAGATAGATGACAAGATAAATAGATAATAGATAATAAATGTAGGTAAACAGATAATAGCTAAATTATCGATAATAATCTAAAGTCTAATCGAAATTATCTATTACAGATAAATACATAATAGATAATAGATAAATAGATAGATAATAAGATAGATAACAAAATAAATAAATAGATTACAAGATAGATAGATAACAACAAATAGATAATAGATAAATAACAAGAAAACTGTCGCGGTCACGTATGTTCCATAAAAAATATACGTTACGGGACATTTCGAGTAGATATTATCGATTGAATCGACTAATTTTCGCGTTCGCTACCTGCGTCTGCCATGACGGGAGTGGTGGCGTAGATTTGGCGAAGCCACATGCCGTCAGCTATGCTCGTATCCGGCAGACCGAATCGAGCTGGTCAATTTGAATGTACCGACAAAAGTTGTAGGTTCTTAAAGCAATTTTATTACGTCCGAGATACAAACGAATGTTAAGCCGATCCATATCTGTTGTTACAATTTATGTGAGACCTAAGTCACGAAACGCACATTACACATACCCTATAACACATATTGAGCACACACGGTAAACAAGCACACGCTTGACATTTATTGGAAGCGCCTGAGTACAACGTTGCCACGGATATTGCCAGAATTGTGAAATTATGGCTGGTGAGATAACTCAAGTCAAATCTGATTGCTATCCTAATACTTCACTTTTCATAATGTAATACACACCTATCACATACACTTCTCAATTCATTATTTTCCGTATCATGATTATTTTTATACATAAGTGTATTATATTTTGCTTGTTCTGATTCGAAAATTTACCTACAGATTATCTGTTGACTGGTCAATCTGCTAGTACTACTTTAAGATCCTGATTAGAGACCTACAAGCTCAACCTGTGTAAAATGATTTTGGATAGCGATAAAAATGCATAAAAGCGAAAATAAAGAAGAATTTTCGTTGCATCCCAACGATGCAAACTTCACCAACATGAATAACGAAAGCTGTCATACCCGTGGAGAAGTTTGTTGCGGAGTCCTTAGACCGCACCACGTCCCTATAGGGATCCAAGGGATGCAGCACGCAGATAGTCCACATTGGTATCCAAGCGAATTTCGCGCTATTTCTCCATCAGTGGCGTTTGAGAGTTTTTATTTGAAATTATCATCCGGAATTTGTTGAAAGTCCGAAAAAAATATACTTTCGCGACCCTATGCACATATTCGTTGGGGTGTTCCAATATGCACCCACAGTTATATAGAGATTTATTGGGGCACCGCACATTGGGAGTCGTTTGGATTCTGCACTGTTTCCCGTTGAACGCCGTTGGATGATTTTTACCACGTCCGAATCGAAAATACGTGAAACGTCACGAGAAAAAACTCGTTGTGTTGAAGCATAACCTGCACGCTTCGTGAGTGTATATGTATGCGGTGATATTAGGTCGAAGTGCAGTAGAACAAATAACAAACGATCATAGGGTATTTGACTGTATTGTAAAAATGATTCATTCTACTGTCATCCTGAAATAAGGTAGTGTTTAAAAAGCACTTTCTATCATTTTATCGAAAAATTGTGCATTATTTACGTTTATTTCAATTTTTTAATGAGATAAATTTGAATGTTTTGTCACGTGAACGGAAACGCGCGAGGATTGGTTGGATCTCTAGTGACGTCACATGCTAGTCAACAGATTGTCATTACGAGTCGTGTGACGAGTAACGAGCGATTTTTGTTGTTTATTTCAGTGCATTTCCGTGCTTTTTCTATTCATTCATAATTATTTGAAGTGATAGTTACCATATTATCGACTTTTAAATAAGGATGGAGAGGAAGGATTGCCGTGCGACAAGTCAGCAGCGATATAGGTTATTTGCCTTGTTTACTGTCATGTGACGTCACAAGCGTCACGTGCCTACAGATCTGACAACGGGAGCTTTTTGGCGGCCTGGTTGAATATTTAACTTTTATTGCCAATTTATATCGTAAATGGTGACATTTACAAAAATATACAAATTATTTCGAGCACAAAAGAACTAGCCATTTCAGATGATTTCCGTACAACAATCGAATACCCTATTACAGTGGATTTTCAGTGATGTGATTCGAATGGATTTTGAACCCTCCGTTGATAGACTTGTATTTGGCCACGATTTTGCCACAGTGGGTCAATTTGACCCGGATCATTCATCCACCTGCCATTCATAATTTCTCAGTAGGTTTTTCTCGACAAAAATAAGGAATCCACTTAAATCTTGTTTTAAATTTCTGTATAATTAAAATTCGGGAAGTATGCGATTGAATTGTTGTAAAAAATTATAGAAAATTCTCTATATTGTGGACGTGAGGATTTAATTTCAAATTCGTCCGGGTTAAAATGACCCAGTCTGTCGACGTAGGGTTGAGATAAACCTTTAGATTTACACTTCTTCAGCCCTTCGAACGCACACTTCCGCCACGAAGCTGTGACTGTATATGGGGTCGATCCGACCCCAGACGTTTTTCGGATCGTTGTATTTCGGTAAACATGCACTTTTTTGTAGAAACGTTTTTGTAGCCGATGATCCTTATTTTAAGACCCAAAATTTATTCTTCGGGAAAAACAAAAATTGAGTGACCGAACATTCGTTCAAAGTGGGAAATGCGGTCAAAAATACGTACTTGCACGAAAAATATAATTTTTTTTGTCAAAACATAAAAAAAGTCCTTTGAGATTTTTAAAGAGGAACGTTCGCAGATACGAAAAAAAGACAGTATCCACGGACTTTCCAAAAGTATATTTATTCGGACGTTTGGATTTCAGCATTTTCGGGATAGTGAAAAATGGAAAGAATCGACTCCTTCGGCAGATTAATTGTTGAAAACGTATATTATCTACATTTTTTTACTTCAATGACTTTTTATTATTCACATTTACCGAAATCAATGCATAAGTGCATTCGATGCTCGTTGCACACAGCCCTCCTGTATAACGGACACTTGCTTTTAGTTTTATGATCGGCATGCTAAATACATGATTTACTATAGTAGCACGAATTAAAACATATTTGTGAGCATTTTCTATCGTAACTGACTTATATGTCAGTCAGACTTATATGTCAGACTATGTAGCAATAAAACACCAAATTTCACCAAAAAAATGTTCTCACTTTCACCGCACTATTGCATAAACGGGGTCGACTCGACCCCGGGTCTTTTTTCGAAAGCTGTCCTCAGTACACGGGCAGGATGTAGGATGGGGGCCGAGTATCCACCTATAGAGTAGGAGTGGGGGAACATTCGAGCGCCGCACTGCGGCCGAATAGATTACCCCGTTTTGCGATACAGTCAGTTGGAAAAAAAGGGGGTCAAAACGACTCAGCGTGCAGTCGAAGGGTTAAGATGCACTTATTTTGAATGCGATGGGATTCATCAAGAATCTTCTTGAATTCTGTTCGCTAATGTGGGAATACTTCCGGATTTGAGACCTCAGGCCACAGGAACGGGTATAAAATCATGTGCGAATTTAATAATTTTTTTTTCGTACGAAAAAGTGATTCACTTATAAAATTAATTACACATCTATTTAGTATGAATATCAAGCTGTTAGAAAAGATTTTGTTATCTTTTGTTTTTAGGCACTCCGCGGCGTGACATTTAGCGTCCCCAATTTTTTACCTAGAACAAGAATCAAAAATTCTCGTCAATCTAAATTAGAATACCTAGAAAAGTACGTACGGAATTTAAAAAAACATAACTAAATATAAATATATAAATATAAAGAATAAAGTTATAACTGCTCATAGACTGCTCATAAAATGAAAAGTTTTCGATTAATCGGAAATTCCGTACGTACTTCTCTGCGACATGCAATTAGGAACATAACTTTTAAATTTGAAGTAAATCGAGTGAAAATTGTTGAAGTTATTCGTCACGCCAATTGGAAAAATCTGTTTCGAGAAGTTTCGAGTAGTCGGCCATTTTGTACATCGAAAAAAAAAAAAAATTCATTTTCATACGAAAAAAAATCGTTTGATTCGCATATGATTTTATACCCGATACTGTGGCCTGAGGCCTTAAATTGAATTTGTAAATTGGATTTGTAAATTGGATTACAATGGGGAATCCCGATTTGGATCCAATGTACGAGCCTGACGTTTTAGTATAGCGATCTAAAGCGATGATCCATTGGATCCCTATCAAGAAGTGGGCACAGGTATCCAATTGGATCCTTACGACGATTTCTGCACGGCAGGCCATCCTGGGGACTGATAAAGTCGATAATCGACTTTTGCCGATGAATTCGTTGTACTGCTTTTAGGCAGTGAATAATTGGGGTGAAGTTTTCAATTTTTTGCGAAAGTAATTCGCAACTTGATTATGCCGTGGCAAAGAGGCTGTCCTCTTTTTGCGCCGGTCTGATCAAGATGCGAATAGGCATTGACTGATGTCCAATTGAAATCCATTCTCATCCCACGGCGGATAAGAAAGAAATTTGTCGAATACATACGGCTTAAGGATGTTGAGTCCCTATGAAACATGTCAATGTTAATTGTTCAATAAATAGCTTCTTAATCGTCATGAAATTTTTACACGACCTCCTGAATACTTCATGTAAAAACATACCAAATATTCAGAATTCTATCATCATTACTTCAACCTCCTTTAGGGTTGAAATAAAAAATGATAAGAAAATTCTGAAAATTTGGTATGTTTTTGTATGAAGTATTTAAGAGGTCGTGTTAAAATTTCACGACGATTAGGAAGCGCGTTATTGAAAAATTAACATTTTGTTAAGAACAATTTTTAAAAGAAATAAACAAAAATTTATCAATAAACTTCGTTTTGTTTCCGTTGCTTTCAGTATATTGTAGATATTATAAAATTTAGAGGTGAAAAAAAAACTTATTGCAAAATTACATCAGTTACCATAAAACAACATTTAATTTGTGAATGTTAATTGTTCAATAACGAGCTTCCTAATCGTCGTGAAATTTTTACACGACCTCGGAAATACTTCATACAAAAACATACCAAATTTTCAGAATTTTATCATCATTCGCAATTTGGGACTCAACATCCTTAATTATGTACGAAAAAGCCCATACGTATGAACGTTGCACAGGAAGAAGGGAGCGTTCTCGCGCGTGGGCGGAAGCTCGTCATTCCGCGAGAGCATCGTCCTTGCCCCGTCCTCGTTCTTCCACGACTGTAGACTTCATGAATATTCAAAAACTTGATGCGACCAACGTGCCAAACTGAGTGCCGTTGCCGGCTTTCCTCACAGGCGAAACGGTTGATGGGGCAGAAGGGCGAAGGATATAAGGGAAGGAAGAAGCTTCTCCTCTCAGTGGGTACAAAGTGTGGAAATGCTCTTGGGGGAAGGGCAAGACGATGAAAGAAGGAAAAGGGGAAGTTCGGATGCGAAAACACACGTACACGCCGACAATTTTGTCAATGTAGCAAACCGGAAAAGTTTTTCAACTTTGGACTAACGAAAGTTCAAAACCATTGTCCTAGCAGATAACGCAAATTAATTTCATTAATTCAATCCTTTTTTCCGTACGGAAAATACGAAAGTGTCATAAATCACAATATTTAATGGGAACTGTCACTGGGAGGCTAAATAACCAAGAAATTATCGTTATGCGTTGAAAAATTTAATATCGAATAAGTTTTTTTTCCCTAGATGTTAATGATGTTCACGTTGTAAAACGTATCAATTATCAACAGTTCATTTTCAAGTTTATTTATTCGTTTCTAATTTCAATTTCGAGGTAACTGTTATTGTTTTAATTATTACTGAACGGTTGATTTTGTTCTGTGCAAAATAAGTTTGTTCCCACGTGAGTACATGTTTCAACTTTCTGTTGACACATTTTGATCTGGACAAAATTGGACAAGTGGTCATTTTGACCTGGACAAAATTGAACGATAAGCTCACTTCTCAAAGGTTAAAAATTTTCAATAATTTTTTACTACAGTTTAATTAAATATTTTTCGGATTTTATGTACACAGGCAAATTAAGAAGTGTTAAAAGTATATTGCTAATTTTTTTAAACTAATAACCAACCAAAGGGCTGTTAATGGCAGGTGGATGAAGTTCCATCCGGGTCAAACTAGCCTGGTGTGTCAAAATCGTAGCCAGAGTGCGTCAACGGAAGATCAATCAGGAAAGGTCTCATTGTCAGGGGGAATCCCCAACATGCACAAAAATATTGTTCAAGATCTCTGACAATAGTGATTTATGTGGCCTTGGAGTGTGCACCGTTGCCATGCAACGAAAAATCATTTTTACATTTTTGTCCCCTCGTTTTTATTATTTTACCATTTTTTTCTAATTTAAATTCTAGGTCTCTAAATAAGCGACTTAAGAAAGGCTTGACGCATTTTCGTAACGAAGATTAGCTATAAGAAACTTGGAGTATTTGAAAAATGATAAATCCCATTGCATTCCAATGATGCGAACTTCAATGCCATTGATTTAAGTGTGTCGTTTAAATAATCTATGCATATATTAAAAGCACCTATTAAAATGTATACATTCCTATATACAATATATAGCATCATTTGAAGAAAAAACTTCCGAAAAGATTTTGTCTCTTGTAAGTGCGTATGTGTATTTAAATATTGAAAAGAATGTGTATTCGCAGGGAAATGTGAGCTCTTTAATGTCCAGTTTCCTGAATGATGTTTGCGAATATATATATGGTATATGGTTCTTTTAATAGCCAAACTACAAACACATAGGGAATAATAATTTTTAAGACATTGGAATTCAAGGACAGTTTCCATGACAGTAGCCCATCAAACCCATACTCAACCTTATGAGTTGGATGTGGTGACAATAGATCCCATTGTCTTCAAAATCCCCTTTAAATAGATGCACCAAAAGTAATGAAGCAGTGAAGGTCATTGCAAGAACTGCCCTGTTACCAGAATCAACGATTAATATTTTTTTATTATTAAAACCACGCCTCAAATCAAAGCCATATTTTGGCAGCGAAAATGACACAAGTACAACGGGTTCAAAATATCCTTTGCACAAAGTATATGCATCGGAAGGTGGACACCTGTGTGAAAAAAGAAAGAATTTCTAGGTTCGTTTAAGAGACTGAGAGCGTTCTAGGTCAAGGGCAACGACCTGATGCGCGCCAGACCCCCCCCCCCCCTTATTTCCTGTCTTTTCCATCCCCTCGATAGTCTGTCGGTCTGCTCTCACCGACAAGACGACAGAACTACCTACCCCATTGATCCTTTGGGTTGCTATGGAGCCTCGCCTGGGCTATCCATCCTCCGCGTACCCAGTCGAGTGTTGCAGCGATCTTACGGACAGCCCGGCTTCAGGAGCTACCCGAAGATCGTGACTCCGTCTCGGAAAAAAAAAAGGAAAATGATCGAATTTGCCGCGAATATGGCTCAAATGTCATTCCCTTTTTTTTGCTTACAGTGGCAAGGAAGGAATTTTAGACCGCTAGCCATTTTGCGAAATATACATTTTTCGAAACATTAACCCTTGATTGCCACTGTGGGGTTCGAAACACCCCACCCACTTTTTTTCGGCGAAAATGCATTGATGTGCATTCTACAGAAGTATGGCAAGTAAGTGTTAATTGTGATTTTTGGCTAAATGACCTACATGGTATTTTAAAGTGAACTCCTTAGATGATCTGACAAAATTTCCAAGTAAAAACATTCAATAGTTTATTTTTGATAACAATTTTTGTCGTTGGGGTGTGAATCAACCCCAGTGTGGCAAGTACGTGATTCTACAGAGCTGTGACAAGTAAGGGTTAAAAGTCCCATAAAATCGACGACCGTGGAGATGTACGACCCAGAGCGTTTTTAAGGATGTTGAGTCCCAAATCGCAAATGATGATGAAATTCTGAAAATTTGGTATGTTTTTGTATGAAGTATTTCACAGGTCGTGTAAAAATTTCACGACAATTAGGAAGCTCGTTATTCAACAATTAACATTCACAAATTAAATGTTGTTTTATGGAAACTGATGTAACTTTGCAATAAGTTTTTTTTTTGACCTCTCAATTTTATAATATCTACAATATACTGAAAGCAACGGAAACAAAACGAAGTTTACTGATAAATTTTTTTTAATTTCTTTTAAAAATTGTCCTTAACCAAATGTTAATTTTTTAATAACGAGCTTCCTAATCGTCGTGAAATTTTAACACGACCTCTTAAATACTTCATACAAAAACATACCAAATTTTCAGAATTTTCTTATCATTTTTTATTACAACCCTTAAGGAGGTGGAAGTAATGATGATAGAATTCTGAAAATTTGGTATGTTTTTACATGAAGTATTCAGGAGGTCATGTAAAAATTTCATGACGATTAAGAAGCTATTTATTGAACAATTGACATTAACATGTTTCATAGGGACTCAACATCCTTAATCGCCCGTAGGGGCATTGCCTTATTAGTCGGTGAGAAAATTGTTTTTTTTCTCGCGATATTGAAGTTTGTATCGTTGCAATGCAACCAAGAAATATATATTTTTTCTTATTGCGGTATTTTTTGGCTCATTCGGGTAACAAAAATTACCGAAACGTTTTTGATGATCGTTATTAAAAATGTTTAACCAAAAACTGCAAAACAAAGATTTTCGATGATAATAAAAATATAGAAAATTTCAAATCGGGAAGAATTTTCGTCGCGTTCCAATGGTTCAAACTTCAGCACCATTTTTTTCCACATTTTATTTACGGTTCAGGGTTCCGAGAATAGACGTGTAGCTAAGTGAAAGAATTTTTTGAAAATGTTTCAAAATGGAAGAGTTCGAGTAATTTAAGGGGGACAAATACCTTTAGGCGAGGACAAAATGTGCTGATTTTCGTGATTTTTTTAGAGCGAATTATTTCTACGCCGTTTTTGAGACTATGAGGGTATGTTTTTTTACTACTTTTGGCTGTTACATGGTATTTTTCCAATCGGCAAAAATGGCGGAGGTATGGCACCGTCTGCTACACTGCATTTTCTGCATTTTCATAACTAGCGTGATTCAGAGCTAAAAACTAATCTACCGATTCCGAAGAAGTTTGGTATAAATCTACCCAACCTTATGGTCTAAAATATGACCCTAAATGTTTTTCCAAATTTAAAAAAAAGTATTTTTTTTAATACACCCACTGTTTCGGAAAATGCAATCTTTTTGTTTCTAAACGTACCATTTTATCCATTTTCAACATTTGTCACTTTTTCTTGGTTCATATTCTGCGTTTAAGTGTTAATGAAAGAAAAATCCACATTGGTTTTTTAAAAATGTATCCCGCCGAAGCTACGGATCACACCATCTGACAAAATCCGCCGCAACCCATTTAGAAGACCGAGTCATATCTCCGCCCTTTTTGAAGATGAATAAAAAAAGAATACCATATAACAGCCAAAATCAGTAATAAAACATACCCTAAGTCTCCAAAATACTAAAGGAATATTTCCTTTGAAAAAAAAAAAATAAATATATATCAGCAATTTTTTCCTCGCTTGAGCGTATCTCCTCCCTTAAGGTTTCGTTTTCTTCCCCCATAAACTGTATCGTACTTATATATCCTGCAATTTTTTAATATCAACTTTGAAATTTGGCGTTACTTTTCAGAGCCCAAAAACCAGACGTGAATTTTTTGAAAAAAGAGGAGAATATAAAGAACACTGAACGTGAGGCTTGTTGCGCATTTATTCTTTGCGATAAATTTCGTTACATAGGTATATATGTACGAATATAGTCTCCCACGTTCCATGGGATCTCTCTCGTCATGAGTCTGGCTGGTGAGGAGCCCGCCTTATTTCACGCTCGTTATTAATTTATTTTAATTACACGCCAGCGAAACGACCGGTGGTGAGGGGGGGGGGCAGGGGAATAAGGAACAGGCGCGAGCCAGCGTTCACCGGTAATCATCAATTATTGCGTATTACGCGGTGGAGGCTCGCGAGAGAAGCGCCCATCGAGTCGACGATGCAGGGCAACCCCATTGCGTTAGGCCTGGCTATTATCATTATTGTTATTGTTTAGGTTTTTTTAAAACTTTTTTCTCGCCTTCTCGTCGGCCTAATTTTTTCTCCCGCCATCTTCAATTACTAGCCGACAGCCAGCAATTTTTTAATATTCGAGCGGTGAAAGAAGAGGCTAATGAGAATAATGAGAGAGGGGGAGAGAGAAGAGACGATGTGCTTTCTAGATGACGTATTTGGTGACGAATCCGAAGCTGGAGGCAATGCTTCCCAATGAGCGATAGGCGAACTACTTTTGATAAGGGGTGCCTCAAAATAACCTGGCATTTTAACTAATTAACTTAATGTATTATTCATTTGAAAAGTACGATAATTATAATTGTAACATAAGGTACAACATGGAGGTTATATGTGGAACACAATATCCGATAAATGGCCCCCTCGTTTCTGTTTGCAGACGTTCACTCTTTTGATGAAATTTTTTAATAACAGTTAGGCATAATTGCGGACTAATTTCATTAATGGTGAGTCCAATTTCTTCATTTTGGGACACGCTTTATGTACAGGATGTTCGGAAGGTGGATGCAAAGCCTTAAGGGGCTGGTAGGTCACCTCGCTAGGAACATATCTGCCCTGCGTTACCTTAGTCCAAAATCGAAGGATTTAGAGTTATCAAGGTAAGAGTGATTTTTTTAAAAAATTCCCAATGTCAGGTACTAACTCGTTCACAATGTTCAGACACTAATTGGTAACTAAATACTTATTCGCGTCTTAGCTTAATGTGTATTCAATCGACCAACACCAATACGATCATATGCATCCACACAACTAACTAAATTGGACGTGTTGAATAATTAAAAACGTGTCAAAAATAAAAATACGGCTTATGTTAATGCTAATTTTTTTTTAATAGCGCTAACATAAGCGGTAAACGAGTTAGTGTCTAATTTTGAGAATTTTTCAAAAAATCATACGAACCATAACTCGAAATCCTTAGACTTTGGACTAAGGTAACTTCGATTGGATATGTGCCTAACTAGGTGACCTATCATCCCCTTAAGGCTTCGCATCGACCTTTCTAACACCCTGTGTATAAAGGGTGTCAAAATGATCTAACATTTTAAATTGCGCGCCATATTTTTGTGGCGAACATAGAGTACTAATTTTTGACAACTGGCATCAGAAAGTATTGACGTTTAGTCATGGAGAATTACACGATTAAGTTGACCGCTGTAGGCTATAGGCCCTTAAGGCTTTGCACCAACTTTCCTAACACTCTAATATATATAGTATATACATAAATATATATATATATATATATTATATATATATATATATATTAGGGTGGTATATTATATATATATTATATATATATATATTATATTATATATATATTATATATATTAGGGTATTATATATATTATATATATATATATATATATATATATATATATTAGGGTGGTTAAAAAAAATCATTTCTTTCGTGGTATCACATAAACAAATACGTCAAATAAACGTTTCTCGAAGACAAATAACGAAAACATCATTTTTCCCAATTTGTTAGCGCCAACGGAGTCAAAAGTTGGATAAACGAGCCAAAACTTGACACAAGAGGTACTTCCTCAGCGTTAACGTGACAATTTAAAAGCCGGTAATACAACGTAAGTCAGCGTCTGAGAGAAATCTTCGCCACCATGAGGGCATAGTGTGCAGTAACGACAGCGGGCAACGATCACTAATGATTCTCAGAAGTTGCCCCAGCATTGTAAATATAGTACACAGAGTGAAACGATGTGTGCTTATATATATATATATATATATATATATGTTCATATATGCACATAACCACACATACATATACCGAGGAATATATACAGGGTGTCCCAAAAACCAACGATAATATTGCAAGCACTGACAGGCCAGCTCGTGATGATCCAGAATAACAAAATATGACCTTAGTGAAAGTGTCTTAGTTTTCGAAATACTATATAACCACTTTTTTAACTTATGAAAATCTGTAAAGGCAATATTTCACATATCACCGCTGCCAATATGGATATTTTTCGGTTCGGTTTTTTTTCGCGCTATCAATAATAACCATAAATATTTAAATCGTTAGTTCTTTTGAATTTCCATTACTTCGTTTAATTGATAGTGGCATGATAATCGCACGACGCCAAACTCGCAAGTATATTACAACTGGGGTCATTTAGTCTAGATTTGAAAAAGACGCAACACGTAGTACGTTTTCACCGTAACGAACAATACCGCTATTTTATTACAAAAGGGATAATTCCGAAATGTTTCCACTAATCTGTATTTGTACTCATCTCGAAACTATGACTCGCACATATCTCGAAAGCAATGACACTTTTATTAAGGTCATATTTGGTTTTTCTGGATCATCATGAACTGGCCTGTCAGCACCTACAATATTATCGTTGGTTCTTGGGACACCCTGTGTATACTTATATATATATATATATATATATATATATGATTGAGCTGAAGAAGAGCGCGAGTCCCTGGCGTTGGCGAGCTCGAGCTCACGAACTGAACGACGAGGCGGGGAATAAAGAAAAACGAAAACGACGATTGACACTTATTAATTGACAGTTTTACGATCGACAGTTATTGCAATGAGCGATGTGTAAGATCTGCGAAAAGAAAAAAACGAACTGTGTTTCTCAATTGGTCTCGCGGACCGAAAGTCCCGAGGTCGGTCCTGAAGAGTCCTTAGAATAAGATTTTAGCAATAGAAAAAAGATTTTCATGTGAGATTTCAGCAATGGAACTTTTTTTCGGGTTATTTTCAAAAAATTAAAGAAAGTTTGTCAGGTATTTAACATTGCAATAATTGAAACAAAAATCAGGTCAGATTGCAGCCAATGAAAAGTTCAATTTAAATAACTGGTCGACTCAATTCTCGATTCGAAACAATATTTTTTTTTTTACTTCGTGGTTCTTACTTACGTACGGGGTCCTTCTCTTTTTCCATGGAATTCCGAAATCTCAAATTGCCTGGTGCACAAAAATTTATGGAACAGTGTATTATTTCTCACGAACGATGTCTTCGTTGGAAAAAAAGTGATAAGGGAGCACGTTGTGATATGGTGTGCAATCGAGCATTTATTTGATCATCGAATTCCAATATAAATGGTTGCATGATGGATTTGATTAATCGATGAATTAACGTTGGCAATTCATTGGAAGACAGAAAGCTACATAATCTCCTGCAGCATGATGAACCAATGAAACAAATCCTTTTCGATCTACCATACGTTCTTCCTTATTGGTCCACTCGAGAAGAATCTTCGTGGGTTTGGGTACATCAAAGTCCATAACGCCGCAAGGACCGATTTACGTTGTTCCTTCGTTTCTTTTTTTAACGTTAGGTCGTCACCCATAATCCAAAAAATAACATAATAACAGTTTTTCGTTATGGTCTAGAATATACTGAGAGTTGGCGAATTTTTTGAAGTTTTTTCCCTAAAAAGCAGCAGAAATAAAACATAGTTTAATTTATGCAATTTCACGTGGTGTTGAAAATGGCCAAGACACAAAAATTAACCATTTCTAACAACGGATTAACGCGAACTAAACCGCTGTAAAGATTTTTTTTAAACCCATCTTGCCCATCGTAAATCGCATATACTCGATATTGAACGATCAAGGTTTGATAAAAGAAGAGGAATTTTAGTTGGCGAATGAAGATCATTGCTGCCAACCTCCAATTAATTAATAGTAATAATAAATAGTCTCACGACATAAACATAAACAAGCATAGTGATAAATGACTCAAAATTTCATTCTGACAATGAGTTGTATAAAACATTCACTGACGCAATCTTTTCATAATAATCTCTGACAATTTCATACTTCTCCAAGATAGTAGCAACATAAAAGTTTTTCTTATTCCCGTAATAAAAATATAAAAATGCATAATTCTGCTCTTTGATTGTATATTTAATGAAAAATTAGCATCTACGGAATAAATGTGTAGCTCGCATGCATTTTTTTGAAGCTCATTGACAAAAAAAAATGCATAAGCCCTCACTTGGCTCAACTGGACCGCTCAAGCCTCCTTAATTACGGAAACCCAATCTCCCAGAGGCAAACGAGATCGAGTCCCCCGGCTGATCATACGTCGGATCTAGGCAACCGGATATCCTGGACAAAGAGTAACGCCGAACGGATAACAGCTGTACGGACTGGACCGAAATGGTAAGCATCGTGGCAAGAACGTGAAGAGCTCTCGGGGAGGGGGGGGAGGGGGTGAGTAAAGCAGTGGATAGGGACATGGGGGTAAGAGAGTATTCGAGACAAAAGAATACAGAGAAGATCCGGAGTAGTGAGGGCGACGGGTCGGGGAAGGGAGTGAGAAAAAGAAAAAGAGAGGGATGCAGAACTCACGACCTCGGAGGGCTCCGAAGGTTTTATCTTCATAGATCGAATGATGAACCGGTTCTTAAAAAAATTATTCTTGGAAGGTGATCCCAGATCGGAGAGATCTAGAGATAAAATGGGTGGGAGTAAAGAAAAGAAAGGGCGATATTGCGCAACTCTACTACTATAAGAACTACTCAGTTCATCCTCTTCAGTATCCGCCTTTAGACTTTTTTCACTTTAGCGATCACTTCCGTTATCGCTTACTTACTAGCAATTATTGTACTTTTTCGATATACTTACAACGAACATCACTTCAGTGTTCGCCTACGATTTTGTTGAGAATCATACACGTGATAGAACATTGGAAATGATTTTAAAGGTATTTTTTTTATCTGAGGAAACACACTTTTGAAGGGGGTGGTAATGATAAAGGAAGGCGTGTCACCCTTTAATTAACTTTTTTTTCAATTATTCTATAGTGGATTTTTCATCGTTTTGTTCTAGAATTTTCGTTTTTGTTTAATTCAATTCGGTGGACTGTTGTGCGTGAAACTCTAAAACCACCACTCGACACGACCTTTTTTCAGGGGTGGTTTCCGCCCTCAAAACCGTTTTTTTCGCAGATGAAAAAAAGTGAATGAAAACTTGAGTGATGTTCCTTGTTAGATCGACATTAATGATTGAGTACAAAAATACCCATCAAATTTAACATTTAATAAAATCCCGATTTCTCCTTCGACGAATTTTCATTGCGATAGGTTCGGTGAAAAATTATTGTAATTAACTGCTTTTCCATTGAGAACGAAAATTTATCAGATAGTGGCTGTTTGAAGTTGAATAATTTTTGCAGAAAAATATGCAAAAATAATATAATTTGCGAATGCTTCCTCAAGATATTAACACATGTTACCTGGAATTGCTGATTAGAATAAGGTCGATTTTCCAACAGGTTTAAAGCTAACTCGTGGGTGGAAAAAGAGAGGAATATTCATGATTTTTTTCGGCCAAAATGTGTGCAGGTTTTTCAAGTATTTTTTTTTACACTAAAGAGTATGGTTCTAAGTATCATCTACAACTTTTGCATTGAAATATATTTACAAATCTGGTAGATACAATGGTTTGAGCAGACCGCTGTTTGAAAGACGTCCGTCGCGGTGACCACTGCTGTTCGGAAACAAATCATCCCAGGTAAAAAAAAATTATTCATTGTTTGAACGACGAATTCAATAAAATATTAATTTTTTTTTATGGTCGCACACCAAAAGAAAAGTATCGATTTTCGGTGGAAAAAAACGCTTTATTTTCGTTGATAAAAAAAAAAGCAATGCACAAAAAAAAAGTGTCTTCGTTCAAGCGCTGCTTTTTGGTACGTGATGAAAACTTAACAAATTTGAACACGATCGGTGCTGTAATTTTTGTGATATCGTGGTCGCCGATTTTGAAAAAGTAATTTTGAGAAAAACGCGTTTCGAATTCGCCGGCCGGCGGAACCTACACGCCCACAAAGCCCTCAATTTTTAACGGAACGACTTGAATTTTTCAGAGAATATTTTGAGAAACCGTCGAAAAGCAGATGTTAATGTTTTAAAAAATGTCAACTAAGTGTAAGAGTTGATGGATCGCGGAGACAAACAATACAATAATCTTTTCTCTTTCCCTCTTTTTATCTTTTTCAATTTGCTCAATATTGTTGGCATAATTCATGAGGGATGCAAGAGAAAAGCGGTAAGCCGTCCATAAAAAGTTTTCTCTCTCTCTCTCTCGCTCTCTCTCTCTCTCTCTCTCTCTCTCGTTTTTTGTCACATCCATTCCCGCGATCTTTTTTAATCGTGGAGCACGAGCAGGTAGTATAAGCGCGGGCAAAGTAAAAAGTAGTGAATTTACTTACGGCTCGCTTTTTTTAATCCGTTTCCAGTCTTATAATTCTTTCTTTCATTTTCTCTCTCTCTCCCCTCTCGCACTCTCTCTTTCTCTTCCTTTTTAGCTCTATGCCCTCTCGGTTTTATATTTCATTCTTTCCGGATTGATGAATGGCCGGAACGGTTCCCCTTTGGCGCGAACTGGTCGTGGCCGCGACCTTGCCGGTCTGTTACAACGCGCACCGAATTCCCTTTGCCGCGATCCTTTCAACCACCCCTCCTCTGGTCAGGCTCACCCGGCCACTCTTCAAAAACTTTTATCCGTGTAAACTCGTCGCGCACCAAAGGAGAAGAAGAAGAAAAAGAAGAGGTTGAAGGAGAAGCGAAATGGAGGGAAAAAACGAGGGTGAGGCCAGAAAGACAGTGGGTATTAAGGGGGGGGGGGGGGAATTCCTTTAAACGCCCGAACACAAGTCATTTTTCAGGAATTTATTTATTAAAATAAGATAAAATAATCGCATCATTTTTTTATTTTGACATTATCTTATTACAACTTTCAAGTGTTAACCCTTTTTTTCTTCTTTAAACAAAACAAAACAACGGCGTTCATGTTATAGCTCAAAAAGCTATTGATCGATCTGGCTGAAGTTTCGGGAGGTTTTTCACGGAGGTTTCTCACGTTTTGGATATACCTATAAAAATATTTTTAAGAAGTATAGAACTAAAAATTGAGTAAGCTTTGTAAACAAATTTGATTTACTATTAATTTATTTTAATTAAATTAATTTACTAGTAATTTATTTACGCGAGAATCTAAAAACTTTAGGCATATCCTCCCAATAATGCTGTAGTGAGAAACCTCCCAAAATATCAGCCAGATCGATCAATAACTTTTTGCGCTATGACATGAGCAATTTTTCAAAAGACGCCCGAAGGAACCTTACCTAGGAACCGACCTTATAACGCCGCCATTTTGTTTTGTTTAAAAAATAATTTTTTACAACACCTGAAAGTTGTAATAAGATAATGCCAAAGTTTTTAAATGATGTCATTATTTTATCACCTTCAAAAAACGCATGAAAAATAACTCATTTTCGGGGCTCTAAAGGGATATCCCCCCGCCCCTCTAATGGGAGGAATAGAAGCCTCTTTTGTTACCCTTCTTTCTGCCTCTCAATAATCAAGTATGCAGGATACTCCCAAATTCACAGCAGCCGAGAAGATGGACCAATTTTTCTCTACTTTTTTTCGTTCTTTCATTCCTCCCGAAGTGGGAATCACTTCACGATGAGTTGAAGTTACTCTTGCAAAATGAACCGTCGCGACGTCCCAGTGGCATTCGTAAAGTTTGAGCCTGATTCCGTAATTATGATGTGAGCAGTTCGATAAGAAATTCTTAATGGAATGCCAATGCGACAGGTGCTTGGAAGTGAAGGGGAACGTTCGAGGGTGCTTGGGGAGCTGCCCGAAGATAAAAAACAGTGATGTAGGTCACTCTCCGTATTTCGGAGGGTTCCACGCTCTCGTATAGCTGAGGCAAATTGGTCATAAAATGGGCTCTGCGTAAGCCAGACCGGATGTATACGCGCCCAAAGCTTCATAAAAGAAAAAAACCCCGCCGAGCAGTCAACGGAGCTTCTTTGCTTATTCTATTTACATTATTCATTATTTTCCCTCCTCGCAATTACTCCGATAAAGACGCCGGGACTTCAAATTCCAAAGTTTCGAAATATTTATTTTACCACGTTTTTATTGACTCGCTTTGCTTATCGTTTATCTGTTCGGTAGAAATGTTGCAATCGATTTCGAACTAACTTCCGGATAAGCTAGAGACTCGAAACTTTGAACATAGCTCAAATCTGGATGACAGACAAATAAAGAGACAGGCAAGTCCGCCACAGAGGGAGAAAGAAGGAAAATAATTGCGAAAAGAATAAATAAAGAAATAAAAAATATAATTCAGTAAAAGACATTTTTTTACTAACCATAATAATATTAATAGTGAATAGTGCATTTGTGACGATTTCTACGATGGTCAAGGGTCAGCCCCCCAACGCAAGCCACGCCTAGAAAAGGAGAAGCAAAATTTCACACACACGAGATTGAAAAGCAGAAGAAAAAATTATTTAAATTAAAAAAAATGTAAACCATGTTTTTAAAACGGACTCACAAGAATAAAATAATTTCTCCTAGCCCCATAACGATTTATAACCCAATACACATTCCTAACCACATAGAGATTGTCCTGAAAATGTATGATTGTGAATTTTTAATAGCTATGAAAATATTTGCAAAATGTGGGGCGCATGCATAGATAATAGTCAGGAGTGGAGGGAGTAGCTGCCGTTGAAAAAACTCACACAACTGGTGTAATAAAATTGTGTAGTGCAATAAAATTGTAAGTGACTTAGGTGAACTTTTCATGCATCAATTATCTATTACATGCGCTCCACGATTTTCGTTTCTCTCCCCCTCTCTCTCTCTCTCTCTCTCTCTCCCTCTCTCTCTGTCTCTCTCTCTCTCTCTCGCTATTATCGTCTTTTTCGTCGCGAAGGGAGCAACGAACTCTCGTCTGGAGCCTGATGGCGATAGGGCAAAAGCGCGTATGTGTAAGGGGACGGTAACAACGACGAACTGAGAAGATACATACCTGTTACACAATGAGGGGAAGAGACGCGAAAAGACGGAGAAAGGACCGCGAACACCAATTACCGAAGGGATAAAAGTACTTCGACCCAAGACGAAAAAGGGCCTCTCTTTAACTCCCTGTCTCTTTGTCTCTAACGTGTGCGAAATTCTGGACCCTCATTCCGCAACCAAGGGTGTACACTCTTGGCTACTTTATTCGCCACGCTGTCGAGTACGATCTTGCGAAGAGCCCGTGCCGCATTTCCGAGCATTGCGGAACCAGGCGTCCGGAAATTGCGTACCAGAGATGGAAAAAATCTATAATTTGCATTTGAAATACGAAAAAAGACAAAAACAACGTCGAGAAGATTTCCCGAGCTTCTCGATTCCCCATGGCACTGAGGGAAGAGGATAAAAAATGTTGAATAATAATGTGACAAGATATTCGAATACAATTCATATTAATAGTCTTGCGGAATTGACTTGGCATTTTTTTTTTAATTTTCCTGGACTATTTGTCTGCCTCTTTGAGCGAAGTTGGAATCAAAGTGGATGAAACTTGTTTTCCGAACCTTTCGTCTGTATGGTCTTCATTGATGAAACGCGACGAAAATTATTTTTTACGTTTTTATTATTTTGGAAAATAATAAAAATAATATTGTAATTCTATTGCTTTGGAAAATAATGAAAACGAGGGACCGAAAACCCACTTTTATATTTTTATTTCTTGAACGAAATTTCTACGAAATTGAGCTGTCGATTTTTTTTCGGAACTTTTCCTGAACTATCTGTCTGCCTCTTTGAACGAAGATGGAATCGCAGCGGATGAAGCTTGTCTTCCGAATCTCTCGTCTGTATGGTCCTGATTGTTGGAACGCAACGAAAATTATTCTTTATATTTTCATTATTTTGGAAAATAATCAACACAAAATAAAGATTGGATTATTTGAAGAGAATGAAAAAAGAATGAAAAAAAAATTGTATTATTTTGGAAAATAAAAATAAAATAAAATTTTTATTATTTTGAAAAATAAAAAAAATAAAATAAAAATTGTATTATTTTGGAAAATAATAGAAAAAAGGAAACGAAGATTCTTCTTTATATCATTATTTTCTGATTTTGATAATTTTACTAATTTTGAACATGAGGAAGCAAAAGTATCAAAATGAATTTTCGTTGCGTTCCACGATGCAAACTTCAGGACCATTTGTCTGCGAAGATAAACGCTTTCGGAATTCCTGCACTTTGCTCTATCCGAATTCGTCAAGTAGGAAGTGCGAAAACGTGATTATCATTTTGAAGAGGCAGATCTTTCATCATTAATAAAGAAGAAACACCCTTTTTCAAATACACTACCAGTCAAAACTTTCCGGACACTTCAGTCGATTGCAAAACTCTCAATCACTTTGGATAATTGCAAAATTCTATTAGAATAATATAATCCATTATATAGAGCTACACAGTATCTCCGTGAAATAATAAATTAAATGAAATATATTGTTCCAACATTGTTCGGCAATTACCCAGTGATGCAAAGTTTTGCAGTGATGTGAAGTGTCTGAAAGCTTTTGACCGATAGTGCATATAAACATTTTCTCCCCAACAATAACCTAAGTAAGTAATAAAAATGCTTGAAAAAATGAACAACGATTACACGTAACATAACCTCTTCGTCGATCTGATCTTCGCTCGATCAACTTCATCCCAAAATCGCGATGGTGTCCCCGTTCCCGGTGATATCGAAGCGAAAAGAAAAAAGTCAATGCAAGTGCATAACGATGCGCCGAGGATCGACTCGAGAAAAGCGCGTGCAGGAAGCAAAGAGGAACGAGTAAGGACAAGATAAAAAACCTTGCAAAAAGAAGAACACAATACAAACACACATAGCCACAAACTCTTCGACCATATAATTAAGGGATCATGTCTGGCCCCTTCTTAATTTACGGGCTTGCTTTGATGCTACACCATATCGAGATCGTAATCGGAGAGAACGATTTATAGAGTGCGAACGTGCACGAGAACGTTTAAGCGATGATTAACTTATTCGTGGAATCGTTCGGGCCAACCTTCCTGGGGAGAATTCCATCGTGCGTGCTGCGTTTACCACTCTCTTTGTGGTTGTACATACATTCTAAAATATATATATATATACACACACACATTTACATATATATATATATATATATATATATATATATATATATATATATATATATATATATATATATATATATATATATATATATATATATATATATATATATATATATTCATATATACACATATATATATATAGATACATAAATACTTATTTACATATATGTATATGTATATATTTTCATGTACCTATATGTGTTTACCGGTGGGCAGAACGCGTCATTTTAATTGCTAATTTAATTAAAGCTTGAGGGGGAGGAGATCTCGCGAGCGCGTGCTGAGCGAACTCCGAGACCCCCCCTCTCTCACTCTCTCTCTTCCTCTTTCTTCCTCTGTCTCCATCTCACTTTCTTCCCCGATCGGTTTTCATATATGTGCAGATATATGTATATATATATATATACATCGCAGACTGACCACTCGAGATATGGTGCGCGCACGCGCGCCAAGGCAATTAAGACGGTATCGGTTGGGCATTATTACTTAATTTATCGAGCGTCCCAACAAGCTCATACATTTATATATATATATATATATATATATATATATATATATATATATATATATATATATATGTATATGTATATGTACATCTGAAAAAAATCAGAAAAATCAGGAAAAAATCTGTATATATATATATATATACACACAGACTTATTTATATAGTCAAGCGTCGAAAAAAAGCGCGAACTTTAAATTTTTGCCTTTTTTTCTTTTTTTTTAATAATCAAAGGTCGGTTTGACCGGACCCCACGTTTTCGCGCATGCATTTGCAGTTACTTTTAGTTGATTGTTATATATATTTTTTTTCAAGTATTTGTTCAAGTAGGAAACTTGCGAGAACGAACTAAAAATGGATAATGAATTCGGATATACATGAAGGGATAAGGAAGAATGGCCGGAAAGATAAGAGGTATAGTCCTGCAGTGATTTCCCGTGAATTGTTGGCTCGAGGCACGGGTGAGGCCGTTGCACTTTACGGTTATCCATGAATATATATGTGGAGAGAGAAAGGGGGGGGGCGAGTGCAAGAGAGACTAGCATAGGGGATAAAACGACCAACGAGCAAGAGAGAGAGAGAGAGAGAGAGAGAGAGAGAGAGAGAGAGAGAGAGAGAGAGAGAGAGAGAGAGAGAGAGAGAGACAGAGAGAGACCTTAGCACAGCACGACGACGAAGGCCGTGTCAGTGGGTTATCGCGACCGGAATCATCGTGGGATCCTCGTGCTCTGGTAAAGTCTCCTGTGTATACGTTACACGACACAAACCATGTGCGTGTATATGTATATATATATATAGATATATATATATATATATATATGAATGAGGATATGATATTTTGGACCCATTATATGTATGTAATGCTGGCCGTCAGCCAACATTACACCCGTCTGTTCTGCGGACGGTTCTTGAGATTGTGAGAAACGAATTGTTGATTTTAGAAACAAGACGGTCCGAGAAACGAGGATGATAAAAGAAAATAGGCTCACATTAGTCGAAAACTGATTCTGGAGACTATAGAGATTTTCCTAAGCCGCAATGAAGAGGATCCTTCAAAGCAAACGACTCCAAAATCACGTTTCTCCGTTGACATACATTTTTAGAACGAGACAGAGAGAAGAAAAACAATTTTTCAGTCTCCCACTTTTGATTACAATTGGAAATAGTTTTGCCCTGCCTTTCGAGAAAAAACAGCCCCGGTGAGAATCTGAAGTACCTCGGGGACAAAAGTACAAAAGGGTAGAAATCACAAGATACGCGTCGAAGATGGGTTTCAGAGCCCTCCAGTCTCGAGAAGAATTCCCAACTTGTAGCAAATGTTGGTCGAGGGTGGAAAATAAATATATGGATAGAAACTTTTTTTTCGGCATACATTAATATACGTGCATATGTTAGAGTATGGTAGATCTATTTCTACTTTTTGGAGACTGATTTTTTTCGATTTTAATTCGAATTGGAAATCGTTCCCCTAAGGAGGAAGCAAAAAAACATCGTTATCGCCCGCCCTTGACTAATATTCACCATTGTTTTGCTTCTCGCAGAACGAGAGCTTTGGCAACCAACCCTTGATGATGCTTTTGCCTTTTTATCCGTTCAGACACGCCTTAAGGGGGAGATACATTTATGCGAGCAAAAAATGTGCTGTTGATGATTTTTTTCAAAGGGAAAAATTTGTTCACCATTTTTTAAACTTCGGGTAAGTCTTTTTACTACTTTTGGGTGTTACATGGTATTTTTTTTTATTCGCATCTTTAAAAATGGCTCAGGTACGGCACGATCTTCTAAGCTGCATTTTCAAATCTGGCGCGACGGATAACTAAAAAATTAATCGACCGATTATGACGAAATTTGGTAGAAACCTTTTTAACCTTAATGTCTGAAACATGACCCTAAATATTTTTGTAAATAATAAAAGGATTTTTTGTTGCAAAATGTAGCCACTTTTTCGGAAATTTCAATCTTTTTGTTTCAAAGCGTACCATGCCATCGATTTCCAAAATAGCTCACTTTTTCTTGGTTCATATTCTGCGTATGAGTGTGAATGAGAGAAAAACCTCCGTTGGTCTTTTTCAGATCAATCTCGGCGACGCTATGTGTCACGCCGTCTGACAACATTCATTGCAACCGGCTTAGAAGACCGTACGATGCCTCCGCCATTTTTGAAAACTTATTTGAAAAGCCATGTCACAGCCAAAAGTAGTAATAAAACATCGCCCATGCCTAAAAAATGAGACTTTGAATTTAGACATTCGAAAAGACGAAATCCCTCCTTTCAAAACAAAATCATGAAAATCAGCAATTTTTCCTCGCCTAAAAAAGTATCTACCCCTGTAAAATATTGAGCCTGGGCCCAATGTTTTAAAGTGGTAACGTCTGATGCACTGAAGTATCTACACCGACGTCTCAGATGTATCGACCTTCCGCTGACTGGTTGTTACGCCAGCCGGTGCACGCGTAAGCGGTCACCGCTCCAAGTATCGGCCACGCACATCGACCGTCCATCTACCAGTGTTGGTGTCGCAGTGAAGCTATTGCCTATTGTAA
Organism: Ophion costatus; assembly: GCA_951751655.1. Lineage (NCBI taxonomy): Eukaryota > Metazoa > Arthropoda > Insecta > Hymenoptera > Ichneumonidae > Ophion > Ophion costatus. The sequence continues at coordinate 42,393,689 of OX632356.1, forward strand.
TCAAACGTGCAAAATCCGAAAAAAAACAACAGACTCGTTTTTCATACACCCTTACATATACATACATATATACGAGTGCATACATGCATACATACATCTTGTGCAAAGCACCCACGTGAATGTTCATATCTCTCCACATCGCAACAAATTTCCATGACTATTTATACCAGAAACAATAGTCAGCCTCACCCCTATAGTATCGTCATCACAAAAGCAGATCACATCACAGCCAATGAAACGTTTCGCGTGCACGAAGAACCGATTGAACGAAGAATAAACGCCTTTGTTCGTGATTAAAAGCAAAGCAAAAGCACATCCGAAAGAAACGCCCTCAAACGAGTAGTGCGATACAGGAAGAAAAATCCACTTGGCATTGTGATCGCCTCACAATACGTCTCAGCACGCACAGCTCACAGCGCAGATAGCATTTCACGTGTTCTCCAATTTGACAAATGAACTCGGCAATTAAGTCGGCGTCGATACAGTCGCACTCGTCGCGAATGTGGAGGATTTTAATGACGATTGCTGGACAAGGCGACGCATCTCAACACCGCGTCGTGTGACATCAAGAACGAAGTGACGGATCGCCGCGTACGCGATCTTTCATTTCGCCATATGACACGAATCTGAACAGTAAGACCCCCCCCCCCCCCCCCCGATGGGCGATCGACGCCAAGCCTGTCTGACGTTTTTCCCTCCATCTGGCACCATTTCCACTTGACGCGCCGAGAATTTGTCCTCGAAATTGAAAAATATGCTCCATCTATATGTATAAAATAACATGTCCTGACTGATTCATCATCACCGAGCCGCAACTACTGTAGCTTGGACATGCTTGCGTGACATTCGGACAAACCCAAACGAACTCACTCGTGAAAAAAACCGGAAGTCCTTAATGCCACGGGGAAATAATCGCCCGAGCATTGAACCTACCACGAAGGATGCACAGAGACTCGGAGATGATGAAAAAGGGATAAAATAAAAGTAATTTGCAAGTAGCCTGGAACCTATATAATCGAGAGCAGCCCGATTAACGTAACTCGTAAATCTTTTTCCAATTGACCGACATTATCCATGCGTGCTTGCGTTTCGCGCTGCCTCACTTTGGACGCACACGTTGGGCTCTGCCAGCGGCATCGATTTAATCGCCACGCGGTGAGGAAGCGCTGGCCCAGCGAGATTAGGGAGAAGAGAGAGGAGAGAGAGAGAGAGAGAGAGAGAGAGAGAGAGAGAGAGAGAGGGAGAGAGAGAGAGACGAGTGGAGGGGACAAGCTCGAAGGGCGTGTCGGTAAGCACCGTCGGACATCGTTATTAAGCGCATATAAATTAGCATATAAATTGTCCCGTACCCGGTGTGCTGGCACGGATGGCAGAGAAACCCAAATCTCTCTCTCTCTCCCTTTCTCCCTCCTTCTCTCTCTCTCTCTCTCTCTCTCTCTCTCTCTCTCTCTCTCTCTCTCTCTCTCTCTCTCTCTCTCTCTCTCTCTCTCTCTCTCTCTCTCTCTCTCTCTCTCTCTCCATCTTTCTCTCCCACACACACCCACAATATACGGACTATGCGACTCTGCATAATCCGGGCACGAGCTCGAGTAAGAGAAACGCATACACGAGCGCCGCGCGCCCTCTGCCGAGGCAAAATTCTTACGAAGAGTCATACGGGCGCATCGCGCGCGATCGAAGCTTGGAAACGAACACGAGCCGAGCTCTTTCGTGTCATGAAAGAGGCAAAATAAGCCCCTGAGAACCCGAAGGGCGTTATTACGAAAAATGCCAAGCTTAAGAGGTAACACCGGTGTCCAAAAAATTGGCCAACTTTGAGAATCTGTTACGTTTTTAAGATATAAGCAACCACAAGAGTGAATTAGAGATATTTACTGTATAGATGATGGAGTTCATGACAGCATTCGGAAACAATAGTTTGTCGTACAAAAATAACGACGCTGGAGTCTTGAGGGAGAAGGACAGTCGAGGGTTTTCAAATTTTCAAACGTAAAATGCGGACAATGTTATTTGGGAGGCCAATGTGGTGCTGGAATTGCAGAATAAAGGTAAATCGAAAATTTCTGTTGCTAAATGTTAGTCCGAACTTTAACGGGTTACCCCCACTTGTAGCGCAAAAAAAGGCCTTTTTCATGAATTTTTTTAAAGAAAACTACAAAACTTTTTTAATCGATCAATATACCATCTTAAAGAACACATCTTGAAGAACTTTCAGTAATTTTTTTATTGAAAAATATTACATTGTTTAGTGGCAAATGGCCGTCAATGAAATAATGTTTTTATATACACGGTTTGCGGTGACCAACATTGCGGCGAAGTGGATCATCCGAAAAAAAAATGCGGATGGATTTTCTCAAATATAAGTATAATCTAGTCTTTAATTGAAGGATTTTAAAAATATTCATTTTTCACAAAATGGCGGACAGTCAAAGTTAATGGTTCGATTTTAACGAAAAAAACGGCCGTTTTTTGGCTATAAAACGGCCATTTTTTTCGAAAAAAAAAATCGAACGATTAAAGACTACATTTTTATGTATTAAATAAGCCTGCAAAATTTCAAGAATATCGGTCCATTAGTGTTCGAGTAATCTTGGTCACCGACTTCAGAAATGCCATTTTGAGAAAAACGCGTTTAAAGTTTCAATTTCAGTTCTTCAATTCACGGATTCTTCTCTTTCAACGCTCATATCTCAGTCAATTTTGTTCGGATCGGCTTGAAATTTTCAGGACATTCTGAGATACTTATACTTCAAAAAAATGCAATAAAAAAATCGACTTTTCCAAAATCGCAAGTGGGGGTAACCCGTTAAATGCTTTTTTTTCGGAACCAAGTTTTTTGAACTAGCCGGAAACGTAACTCAGCCATACATGCGCCGATTCGCTAGAAATTTTGGACGTATCTTTTCAGACGCGTTATCCATTGAATCACGGACGAAATTTACAATTGATTATTTTTAATAAACGATTGCACATGTGATCTTTTGCTCAGAAATGAAAGTTTTTATTCAAACCTGCACTACTTTTATAGAAAAAAGGTATTTTGCAATTTCGGTACGCAGTTCCATAGCTCTTCGTACACATTTTAGAGATTTTTTCGGTTTCTTGTTCTAGGTTGAAGATTGGAAGAGAAATCTTTCCGGTCGCGGAACACTTTGCACGAGAGTTTCTTTGCGGTCTTGAAATCTGACGTGGCCATATTCAATTGAAGAATGACAAACAAAATGTTTATACTCTTAAAAATATGTATAATAAAGTTTTCCAATACAATTTTTTACTTCTTCCATTGTTCAATATTTTTTTTTCAAAACTATCCTTTTTGAACAGCTGGAGTGGCTTTACCCCTAAGCAAAAGTGTTTTTTTCCGAGGTACCCTGAGACTCGCAGCACAACTACTGCAAATCGAAAATCGTTATAACCTGCATAATAATACGTTCGGAAATAGCAGGAGATTTAAAAAATGTTGATCTCGATTTATTCATAAAATGAGAAGTTTTCACCAAATCAACAAAATCCCAATACATTTCTGTGAAGAATTCAGTTTGCAAAATGCTGTGAAGATTATAAGTGGTCCAGACCGAAATTGTTCAAGTTAAATTGAAAAACGTTATTTTTTTTCGAAAAAAAAAAAGCCTGTGAATTGTGTCTCCCATTATTTTCCGTTTGCAGCTGTAGCGATGGAAACATTAGGGAAATTTTTGGGATCACGTTGATTGCACCTTTTTTCAAACACAAAAGTATGATTTGGGTAAAAAATCATTGCCAAGCGTCTGGAGTGGAGTAAAGCCCCCAAAGATGAGCCAGTCGTGGACTACCTTCTGGAGAACTCTGTCCGATACTCTCAGAGGCAATAGGGAATAGGTGACTGAGATTGGCAAAGACGAAACGCGCGGACTTTTCCGCGGCTAGAAGTCCCGACGAAGGACTTTGTGATGTCAGCCTCGGAGGTGGAGGCGGTAGTGAGGGATGGCGGAGTGTCTCGTGAACAGCAGAGAAGCTACCTGCACGTGTAATACTCGAGGTGTCGTCTCTGGAGTGCACCTGATAGCGCCATAGGGGATGGAGAATGGGAGAAAGCAACGGACGGAGAAACAGAACGAAAGATGGAGTTTCGATGGATCACCCATTTTCATTCACCTCGAAATTCCTACATTCCGTACCCCATCCCGCCAACCAACATATACACATCCGTTACTTCTGATGCCGAGGGAAAACATCGAGTGTCAACACACATTCCGTGTTGCTCGGATCTATGCCAAAATGAATCTCCAGCTGTTCGATCAACGCTTTTCTGTAGGTATGAAATTCTGTCATTTTATACGAACATTTGTAGTCGGACAAACAAACATTTCTACATCTCATCGCTTTGTTTCTGTGTGTTTTTACTAGGATTTATATTAGCAGGCAATATTTATGTTTATATTAAGGGGTTAGGCCACCGTAACGGGTATAAAATCATGTGCGAATTTAACAATGTTTTTTCGTATGAAAAAGTGATTCACTCATAAAATTAATTACACATCTATTTAGTATATCAAGCTGTTAGAAATTATTTGTTTTTTTTTCGATGTACAAAATAGCCGACTACTAATATTTTCTTTTATCTTTTTTTTAGGCGCTCCGCAGCGTGACATTTAACATCCACAATTTTTTACCTAGAACAAAAAACAAAATTTCTCGTCAATCTACATTAGAATACCTAGAAAAGTACGTACGGAATTTTTAAAAAATATTGTTTTATTCAAAAGTTGTAGGCTTAAGAAATGAATTGTCACTGAAAAATTTCGTATGAAACTGTTCATAAAATGAAAAGTTTTCGATTAATCAAAAATTCCGTACGTCAGTCTCTGCGAAATGCAATGAGGAACATAACTTTCAAATTTGAAGTAAATCGAGTGAAAATTGTTGAAGTTATTCGTCACGGCGATTGGAAAAAATGTTCTACATCGAAAAAAAAATATATATATATATTTTTTCTACCAGCTTGATATTCATACTAAATAGACATGTAATTAATTTTATGAGTGAATCACTTTTTCGTACGAAAAAAATGGTTAAATTCGCACATGATTTTATACCCAATACTGTGGCCTAACCCCTTAAGATATGCAATTTTTCTTCCGCATGAGCTATCGAATAAAAACATCGGCAAATCGACTTTCTTTTTCAGATAGTTGCTCCAGGAGTAAAACTCGTCCGGGTGGCTGGAAAACAACACTTTTTGATCTTCAAACCATACTTTAGCGTCTTGAAAATAAAGTGTAATTGATCCCACAAGCAAAAATTCCTGTTTCGAAAACTCCATTTTCACTGGCAGATTTGAAATCTTGTGGGAAAAAACTTAAGACACGTTTTTTTCAGAAGCAACGATTTTCAAATTGGCTTGCAGCATAACTGGGATAAATGTTATTCGATTCACTCAAAATTTCCACAGTGCCTTCGGAGCTAGATTGCCGACAGACACACGTAGGGTTATTATTATTGGTCAGAAACGTTGTCTACTATATGCAATTTCTCTTAATTTTCTTTTTTTTTTAAATATAACTTTTTTTCAAACTCCATTTTTATGAAAAACGACATTTCAATAATTCTCTCCGTATTTCCTAAGTATTATCATACAAATTCTGTGAAATTCTAATGTTTTCGTGGGAGGTGAAGAATCGGCCCAGAGCACCTCCCGCAACCATTACACTTACACAATTGCTGTAACCGTTCATCAATATTTTTCAATTAAAAGGGAGTGAAACTTGGCACGGCCGTAGACCGTGTAGAATAGTATATAGAATCGCAACCTCGTCTACCCAATATTATCATCGGAACAAAAAAATGTTAACCGGCCTGTTAAGGCTTAAGGGATTAAACCTCTGTGAAAATTTAAAAAATCGATTGTCACTTGAGGCAACCCAAATTGGAGAAGAAGGTCCAACATATGGTGCGGGAACCGTAGATTGATGGTAAACTTATAATGACAACGATATAACTGCTAATAAAACTTGAAACGCGTCTTTCTCGACACTATGATTTTCTAAACGGTGTACATGATTCCTCGATATCCAATGAACATATTCACTCGAAATTTAGTACACTTATTCAATATAATAGCAGCTTAGTCTTGACCGACCTTTTTCTTCTTAACATTTTTTTTCATCATTCATCGACAATTACGATGTCATTTGTCCCAGAAAAATAGAAGAAAAACATTCAAAACGTTTTTTTTTGACGTTTGAAACGCGATATAAAAAAAAAGCTCGGTCAAGTCTTCCCCAATACTATCCGTTTCAAGAATAAAACTCGTTTTTCCGTTTTAGACGAACCGCGTGGCCAAAATCCCGTACACCGTTGAGCCCCTCGCGTTTAAAGGTCCATCACAACATTATCGTTCACAACTTCATCAATTATAAATATATTTTAAGGGAGCTTTCCAGTGTGAAATTTTCAAAAAATCGATTTTTTTTTTTTTTTGCTTTATCGAATAGTATACACTCTTCCGAATATTCCCTGAAATTTTCATGCCGAAATTCAGATTATTTCGGTTACTGTACAGCATTTCTTGGAAGAAGGCAACGGAGCGCTACAGCTACAGCGAAACTTTGAACGCGTTTTTCTCGAAACAGCATTTTTCAAAACGGTGTCCAACTTGGAGGGCAGAGTTTTAAAGCTATCGAGTTGAATTTTTTACACAATATTCTTAACGTCATTGTTTATCGTGCTATGGAAGCTTTTTTTTTTTTGACATCTTCCTATTTTTTTGTAAAAAAAACTGCCAAAAAAAATGCTAAAATCGATACTTTTTGTTCAAACCGGCGCCATTTTTGCAAAAAAAAAAAAAAAAAAAAAAGCCTCCATAGCACGAAAGCCAATTATATACCGATCAATAATCTTTTTGTGTTTTTTGTTTCAGATCAAAATTGTGACCCCCAACGTGGACACCACATCCAAGTGCATTTTCTGCAACAATAGTTTCATCATTTTTATAGATATTAATTAATAAATAAATCGATCTTTAAAAAATTGTTTTGTATTCTTCAATACCCAATTAATATACAAAAAAAAACCAGACCGATTAGATTATTTTTTCTTTAAAAAAAAAAATCGCGAAAAACAGCGATTTTTCGGGCTGTCACACTGGAAAGCTTCCTTAATAAAATTTGGTACACAACTTCATTAATGTCCTTACAAATAGCTGTCCAAACAATTTTTCGATCATCTCACTCATTCCTCCAAAATTCCCTTTCAACAAGCGATTATTTTCGGGTCTCCACAGTAGCCCATCGCCTCCGTGAACATCTGCGAGGCTGGTTGTGAATTCAAGAAGTTACGAGAACCGCAACACGTTATTAGACGTAGGGTATGTATTGGCAAGAGGGCGATTGAACGATGATTTTTAAATATAATCCAGCCGCATCGTGCCCGGATGTTAATAAGCTTTCAATCCCCATACACCGCCCCAATTCTCCATAAATATGTATGGAAATGTGCGTAACGAGTGGACGCCCGTAATGGTGCAGCCGCGCCTTATACCCACGGCGCACACATGCCGTTCGAACGTTTATGTAACGCTGGCTGTACGTATAACTGTATACACGCTATGTAAAAGCCGGGTAATAGGATAAAGCATGTACAGAATCGCTGGAATATATACCGGATCGGAATTCTCCGTCCCTCTCTCTCCCTCTCTCTCCCCCCTCTCTCTCTCTCTCTCTCTCTTTCCCACCTCGGGGCGATTTTGGCCCTCGAGGGGCGCGGGGGGAAGGGCAGGCGAGCGACGAGAATCCACCAAACAATGGTCGCCATTACCGATGCAACGAATTTTCCTTCTATACGCGTAGCGCCGTATAGCCATCGAGCACGTGAATTACTCAGCCGCAGGAGCCAGAAAGCCCACACATAGTCAAAACCGCTCTTCTGCAACGACTTCCGATCTTCTCGAAACGCCCCGGGCCAATTTCGCGTGTGTACGTACATTGTACAAACACATATACATATAGCCATACAGGGCAAAGGTGACTTTGAAGACCCTCGACTTCGAGGACCGTCCTCGTAGTAGCCAATTGTCAGTTTCAGATAACTATGAGCATGTTTGTATAAAGATCATTGCAAGGACTAGGCTGTCTCCAAAGTTGACGATTCGTTCGAAAGGATTTCAACCACCGGCCTCGAAACAGGTCGATGTGCTGAGAGCCAATATTACGCGTGTATAACGGCCTGAAAATATCGTTTGCCCCCATAAATGTGGGTGTACGTGGACATTGTCGGGGAATTTAACTCAAGAACTCTTTTGAGCACAGGGACAAAGTCTCTTGAATTCGCACAAGAGAATTTTTTATCAGCAGACTCTTGTGGACTTGGTTGGAACCGGAAAGTTGTGGTAGTAATATTTATTTCATGTTTGATCTTTTTTACCCTCTAATAACTTTCTTTTTACTTCCGGTGATACAAAATTAATGGAGAGATAACAACGATAACCGAATTGAACTTCGGTACCTATAACTTACAACATTGACAATAAAGATCAATCCTTAACTACTAGGGCCTATTTACCCTCCGTCCCTTACACTTCATATTCTCGTATTTCAGTATTCTATTATATTTACCCACTTTGCAATTTTGCATGGTCTAAACGTACCCGCACTTACAGATGTTGTGTCCAAAATTGATAATGTTAATAAAATACCAAAAAGTTGATGGGTCATTATGTAAAACATTTAAAAGGTTGTGTAAAAATTTCACGACGATTAGGAAGCTGGCTACTGAGAAATGAGAATTCACAAATTACACGGAGCCTTATGGAAACTGAAGTTACCTTGAAATTATTATTATTTTTTGTTATAAAAAATGATGCCAAAAATACAAAAAAAATCACACTTCAGAAAAAACATATGAGAATATAGCGGCAACGTTGCATAGACCGAAAGTAGCGGGAAATTTAAATACTCATTTGCGTTCGCGGACGACGTCGTTTCTTGCACCATAAAACCATTTTTGTTTTTGGTATATTTAAAATTAAAAAAACGATCATTCATAAACATTTCTTCTATTTCTTGAAAACAAAGAGCAAAGTTTGCTATTTCCTAATAGAATTGCAAAGTAACTTCAGTTTCCATCAGGCTGCGTGCACTTTGTGGATCCCAATTTCTCAGTAGCCAGCTTTCTAATCGTCGTGAAATTTGTACACAACCTTCCAAATGTTATACGTAATGACCTATCAAATTAAAAAAAATTTACCACTATTTCCATTTTTGGACACAACATCCTTAAGGGATCATCACAGTGTGACATTTTAAAAAAATCGCTCTTTTTGCATTATCCGGTAGACGGGTATAAACATGCTGTTCAATTTTTGGGGCGTAATTCGAATTATTCCGGTTGCTGCAGCCTTTCTCAGAAAAAGGGATTCGACCAGCTGCGGGAGACGTGGCGAGGACGGCCGGATTTTTCGCAAATGTCGTTTTTCAAAACGGTGTACACCCGAAAAGGTAGAGTTTTTCAGCTGACCTTCTCCAATTTTGACACAACATTCCTCACGTCATTCTTTATGTTGCTATGGAAGCTTTTTTAAAATGTTTATATGTCTTTTTGACGAAAACGTGGCGAAAAATTAGGCTAAATTCGATACATTTTTTTTAAATCGCCGCCATTTTGTCATTTTTTTTATGTTAAAAGTCTCCATAGCAAGAAAGCGGCTTTCATACTGATTAATAAGCTGTCCACAAATTTTACAATGTTTCAGCTAATATTTACGGCCACAACGTGTACGCCGTGAGGACTCCTTTTTTTCAACGAGATTTTCAATCATTAAAAAATCTCAACAAAAAATTAGAAATGAACGTTTATGAATTGATTTTCTGTTCTTCGTAAGTGCTTTGATTTGACATAGAAAAACCAGACTAATTAGCATATTTTAACCGTCGAAAAAAAAAATCGCGTAAGTCAGCTATTTTTCAACCCGATATACTGTGATGATCCCTTAAGGTAGTTCTGTAGGTACACGTGTGAGCCAAAAGTTTCGGTCGAAGCGTATAGTAACATCCAATGCCTATACGATGCTGTTGGTTGTAAATTTTTGACAGGGCTTGTGCCCTCTATATGGCCCACACTTTCGCACCTCATGCATAGATAGGTCTCATACTCGTATAGATAGGGACGCTGTAATCTTGGCAACAGCGCGATTTTCCGGCAGTCATAGCGATGAGCTTTCTACGATTCGTCGTTCGCGAAATATTTTATATAAATTAAAAAAGCGTGAAGATGTCAACCCAAACGCGATACAAAGGCAAGTTTATACACACACACACACACACACACACACACACACACACACACACACACACACACACACACACACACACACACACACACACACACACACACACACTCTCTCTCTCTCTCTCTCTCTCTCTCTCTCTCTCTCCCTCTTATATAAATATATATAACACGATACATGCATAAATGGAACAAATTAAATTTGTTTGCAGAATAAATTTATTTTACATCCGTCTCAGAATTACTAGAATTCGGGGGAAAAAACACGCTTCGAGTTTCCAGACGACGCGGCAATCCGCTGGCTGCAGCGTACACTGTTGCCATTCCGTCACGGATGGTTGGACCCCAGTTCGGTGTGAAATAAAATTACCACTTTTCATAAGTCGATATCTCCGAAACTAAACGGTCAAAGTTTGTCATTTTTTTAAAATCAATCCCACTGATAGTACTGCGTACACGTGTGTTTTTATTTTGAAATCCTAAGTTCCGTTTAGAACCTATATCGAGAAATGCGAGCAAACTCCTGAAGTCCTGAACTTGGCACCCCGCTTAAAAACTTTTACATGGTGGTCTGGTGGTCCCTTCGAAATTGTGAACATCTTAAGCCTCAATACCTCTCCGACCGTTTCATTCTTCCGCCTATCTATTCACTCTACCCATTCCGTTTTGCACACTCTTTTCATGCCGTCGCAGAAGCATATGTGATCCAGATCTCCGCCTCCCTTCCTCCTCCTTATCCTCTTCCATTACTCTTTAATTCTTTCACTGTACTCCTTCGATTCCCAATATTTTTCCCTTTCGAATCCTTCTTCCAACAATGAGTAGTGTTGACAAAAGGTCGATCTGTCTGCCCTCACCCAATCCCCATGTATATCCTGGGAACCGAAAAGTTCCATCCGCCGTTCACAATTACGAGTTCTTTGTTTCTTTTTCTGCATACGGTGCTCAGCACTCGGGATAGCATTTTTCCACCTTTTATTCTACTATTCATACTCGCTTTTTTCCCCTCGAAAGAAACGTCATGACAAGGGTAGAAATTGAAGCACGTGACAGAACGTTCGACCACATTTCTACGGATTCGACGATCGCAATGAACTTTTGTATAGATGCGAGAGATGGACTTGAAGTTTGCATCGTTGGAATGCTACGACTCTTTTTTCATATTTTTATAAGTGCCAAAAATCATATTTTGTAAACTTCGTTTGCACCCCAAATACAATACAATTTGGCTGGATGGCTATATAAAGGTCCCAAAAAATTATCGCGAGATTTTCATAGCCCAAACCTGTTAACGAAAATTTGTAAAATCCAGGTAAAAAAATATGTCGTTGCATTCCAAAGTTGCAAACGTCAGCATCATTGTGAGAGTGTTGGCTTGATTTATTGTTCATTCTTGGATTATGCGTTTCGTGATTACCTTAGACTAATTTGGCTTTATAGATAGTTCAATCATTTTGAGACCTTACAAATTTAAGTCTTAATATTACTGTTGTTTATTTTGTTGATTGTATTATCGGAATAGTTATCCTTAGATTATCAAAATTATGATTATATTATGATTATCCTTAGATTATAATCCTTAGATTATGGAAATTATAATTATATTATGATTATCCTTAGATTACAATCCTTAGAAATTATGATTATGTATTGTGAGTATTGTTAAGGGTAATGTTATTGTTATTATTAATCTTATCAAAATAACGTTCAGAAGATTATTATCATCATGGGAGTAATATTACGATTACGATCATTATTATTGATAAGATTAATACTAAAATTACGATTATTGATAAGAGGAATATTGAAACTACCATTATTTTTATTGTTGGAGTAATGTTGAGATTATTATTATCATTAGAGTAATATAAAGATGATTATGATTATCGATATTGCGATTATCACAATTATCATTTATATTATAATGATAATAGCTTTGACCGTTATTACAATTGGTATAATTGATTTTTTCGATCGTCTTGTCTTTCGTTTTTCAATTCGCAAATCTCTCTACGAGTGAATTGATGAAATTTGAAGAGGAAAATAATCGAGACCTTTCGCGAATGATCAATCTTCGAATTACAACGTTACCATTATCTTGAGAGTACTAGCGTAGCCGAATCTCATTTATCGATTAAAAAGCCGAGCGTCGAGTTGCCGCGCGTCGACAAGAGCAAAAGGACGAACTGCCTTACCGCGAGTCGATTATCGCTTTTCCTTCAAACGGCAGATAGAGCTCTGCGAGCTTTTCCAGCATATAATGTTCAGGTTTATGTGGGTGTGAGTGTGCTGTTCGTGTCACTGTATCTCATTCGCAAGGTCGACAATTGACCTGCTTGATCGTTTTACGGTTGTGATCTAAAAGCTCGTCGTAAATTCCCTTCCGGATTTTACTCTCGACGAAATAACGAAGGAAACAAAAAGCAATCGACGCGCTCGTCCAAACGATTTTGTAAGGATAATGTCCCTTTTTTTCGTGCATAATAGTTACGTGTAGAATGTCTCACAAAAATAAATGAAAAACGTTTCGGCACTTTTTTTCTTCTTGAGGAAAGAAAACCGAAGTCCGAAGCAATTCGAAAGTTAGGAAAAGTAGAGATGCGAGAGGAACTTGAGAGCAAAAGGATCGCGAAAGGATCTCGGATGCAGAGCACTTGAGGCTCGCGTGGATAATTATTTATCGCCTTATCAAACTTTTATAATCCTCCCGATCCTTCGTGGAAAGGAAGCGGATACCCGAGGATGATTCTCGGGCTATCTCACGTGTATAATATATATATAAAGACACATACATGTATAGCAGGGTTGTGCGACAGCCAACTTTTATAACGAGTTTTTAAACGTCATAAATGATCGTGGTGGGTGGATGGAGGCGCGTTATACGAAAGACGAGATCCGACCAAGAGGTAAGAGAGATAGCAAAAAAGCTCTTCCGGATATCTTGATGGGAAAAGCCCCAGCGAGATCCGAGAATCCAACGTTATAACAAAAGTCGTCCGCTTGACACTTCATTGTGATCGGGAGTAAGAAACGTTTGCTTTTTAAAACCGTGGCTATTTTTCAACGACGAAAATGTACAATTATTGTTTTATGGGGCTAAGCCAGTGTGACACTTTCAAAAAATCGATTTTTTCCCTTTTTGGACATTCTGATAATTTATACACTGAATAACTTTATAGATGCCCGATATAAGCTACTCACGCGTGTAAAGAAATCGAAAGATTCTGTAACGACAATAAAAATAGCATGTCACCGAATGCTTACAGAAAATATTAATTATAAAATTTGGAAAACTGTAACTAGCAGAAGAATTTTTCGTAGCCGTGACATTTCAGATAAAATGGAAAAATGTCTAAATTTACTAAATTTGGTCGAAACTTTTTGTTCCAGTTTATCGTTAAGTATAATAATTGATTGTAACTTATTTTTTATTAAGCGACACTGTAATTTACCGATGATTAAGAAGGGCCCTGCTTATGCCCCCACAAAATACGGCCCTCCGCGAAACGAATACCTTAAGGAGGAGTTTGCGTTCCTGTTCGTTGTTACTGTCAAATTGTAGGCAATTATCGACATTCGGTGAGACGCTCGACGGTACGTGGGTGTGTAGAACATTATTTCGATTTTTGAGAATCAAGCAAAAAACTGGTCTGACCTAGAACTGTCAATTTCTACTGTGTACATTCATTAATCCATTATGGTCTATCTTGTTCTGTCTCGTGATCGAAAGTCATTTGGTGAGCATTGTTTTCAAGCAAATTGACACCGATCCGAATGGAAAGACAGAATCGGGCGATTTAGTGGACGAAATAGAATATCTGTAGAGAGCAGCGGGCCAATAATTCAATTTACCGTGTGAGCCACCGAGTATCGAGGCTTGCGAAATTATTTGTGGAATTCGAAACTTTTGAACGTGTTACGGAATCCAATTAGTCGCGTCCGATCTAGTACGTGCTATTTCTACTAATCAAATTTTAGCGGCTCGTGTTATTTATACCATTTTTCGCGGCCAGAAATAAAAACATTCGGAGTTGAAATTTCCATCAATCGTCAAAGAATTCGAAAATTAGTATTTATGAATGTCGTTTTTACATGAATAATGAATTCGAGCTTGTTATTAATAATACATAATACATGATTGATAATGACTTTACACTTACAATGGATGATTCGTTTTTAACATTAAGGGGCTACATCTACCTAGAGACCCGAAAAAATAGCCAAATTCCGATTTTTTTCTGGGAATAGTTGGTGGAAAAGAAATGCATCTTTTTAAACACAAAGGTACATGTATAGAGAGCCTTTAAAAGGAATTTAAAAAAATACAGATAAACAATAAAATATGACCACCGGCAGATCAATTTTTTTTTCGTGGCGTTTGGCGGTGGCCATACTCCAGCTTAAACGGTCCATCCGAAATCTAAAAACCAAACGGGCTATTAAAGTTAATAATAAACACGAGTCGTTTACGATCGACGATTTTTTTTATCGTATTTTTTTACAACATGGAGATTAATCGAAACTCGAGCATACAAAATCTATGGAAACAGTCGTCATTCTTACATAACTATTCAAACATAAAGATGGGTTTGTTAAAAGCGAGATCGTCAATGACCTTTAAATGTTTTTCATTGTATCTCCTGTAAATTTGTAAACAATCCATCAAGTAGTTCTCGAGATATCATGTCCACCGATTTTGAAAAATTCAATTTTAGGAATATTTCAATAAAAATTTCAGGTAATTTAGCTAAAAGATGATAGTATCGAATGAAAATGCAGTTTTTTGACCCACCCTACTAGATGTGCCCCCTTAATTACTTTAAATAAGTACCGGCACAAAAGAGCATCATAAATATTTTCTTATAACAGTCACTACACCCACTGCATTGAAACAAGAAAAAAATGGGCCGAATTTTCATTTTTACAATATATATCTAGCAAGTCCGTCTGATCCTGGTACGCTCCACTTACACTTGCCGAATTTTATCTCCTTTCTTTGCAATTTTATTGCGATCAGAGTGGAGTCTGGGGAATTCGTTCGATCGCGAGGAATGATAAAGAGCCTTTCGTCGACATCGCATAATGCGACTTTACAAGAGCTTTGAGGATATTTCACCAGCCGAACAAAGCATAAAAGAAGGAAAATGTTCAGTGTGCGTCATCCCGCGGAATTTCGTCAGAGATGCTCTTTATTATATACCATAAACGCATCTATGGTTTCGTCTTTTTACGTCAGGCCGCGCGTTTCGGTTGGGGGTCTATACACGTTGTACACATAAAAGCCCTCGGTGAGCCTCGAGAGCTTTGATGCCTGCGGCTTCGAAAACCGCTCTGTATTCGACATAACAAAATTTCAACTTTCGAATCGCTGCCCACAAAGGCATCATTTTTGTACTGCGCTCCTAGACTTTCTACACTTTCCGTACTGTTTTTCCGTCATTTTTCATTTCCCATAGTCTACACTTCGTTAGCTGAATAAACATGCAAAGCACCGGAGGCAAGCTGCCGATTTCACTAAACGTTCGAAGGTCCGAATAAAATCAGCTTCCATTGCTTCTATCACGTTCCTATTCGTTCGATGAGCAGTGCCAAAAATAGTCGATGTGCAAGCACCCGCAAAGGACACACGGTCCATTTCGATCTAATTATTCGTTGCCTGTCAAAAAATTTCGAAAAGTCCATGCTCCAAAATGAAAATCTATGGAACATTTACACAAAAAAAATGGCCGCTCGTATTGTTTCTTCGTTTGAGGTCCTGCTGTTTTCAAATGTGAACCATGAGATTTGTGGGCCATGGTACGATTGTTTTTTTCTTTTTTTATCACGAGAGAAATACACGTGTACAGCGACAAATTACGAAATTCCTCGACAACGTATATGAACGTTCTGTCTACGCGGAAAAGTTTCTTGCCACTGCTACGCACAGCGTAACGAGAAAGAAGAAGGAAACAAAAGTGTATACTTCCAACGGAAAGAGAGAGAAACTGCGAGCCATCCAAAGCGCAATTCGTTTTCCGCGACCTCGGAACTTTGTCCCACCCCCCACTGCGGCGACACTTTTGAACCTTTTTCTCTCCTCTGCTCCCCACTTTTCGAATATTTCTCAAATAAACACAACAATACCGAACGAAGTCTACCGCGCTTCAACCCTACACAGAACTTTTAGTAACGGAGACAAGAAAATCCTCGAGAGAAATAATACAAGGACGAAGTAGAAAAGGAAGAACAAGCGAGAGAAGAAAAACACGAAGGTATCGAGCAGATCGTGGCAGAGTTAGACACGCGTGTCAGAGTCGATTCCCGACGAGCAACATCTCGTTGAACAGCTCGTTAAGGGGCTACGTCTATCTAGGGGCCCGAAAAAAATGGCCAAATTCCGATTGTTTTTCCAGAAAACGGTTGGTGAAAAATAAACGCATTTCTTTAACACAACGGTACATGCTGGGTGTGCCAAAAACCAACGATTATATTGCAGCTGCTGACGGGCCAGCTCGTGATGATCCAGAATAACGAAATAGGGTAAACCGACCGGTGAATCGACGAATAACGACGCTGTAGGACTCAGATGGACTGTAAAATATAAATATTATCAAAACGCACTTTTCAATGACTATAGCTACCAAAAGATATTATTCTGATAGTAGGGAAAAATATTCGAAGTAATCGTGACAAATAATATCGGAGAAATTGATAGACTAGTAGCGAAATGACTAAATCGCCAGTGAATGAACGAAATGACCAGTAAATGGACGCTCAACCGCCAGTAAATGGACGGGTAGTGTAGACCAACGCTGTCAAGCAAAACGATTTATTTTTATTAAATGCTAGATTCGGACATCACTGTGTTGCACAATAATGATAATATTCTTATAGATATAAGTATCTATAAGAATATTATTATTATACTTATTATTATTATTATTTATATTACTTATTATTATATATAATTATTACTTATTATTATACTTATTATTATTATTATTATACATTAATTATATCTACAAAAATATATCTATGAGAATATATTTATAGATATATTATATTTGTTATTACGATTTCGTAGAAAATACATAAAGCTTTTTTGCATCTTAATTCTCAAAAAAACTACCAAAGTTCGTTCCGACGGAGAAACAGAAAATTAAATTTGCCAAAAATAAAAAGAAACGAATGAAATGTACATTGTCATATCTAAACAATAATTAATTCAGAAATTTTCAGCAGATAAGCTACGTTTTTACTCTACTTTGAGAATTATCCGAACAGAGCCCGTACGCCCATTCACTAGAAACAGTTTAGAATACAGCACCAGTGGGTAAACATGTATAATTCTGACCTATTATTACGATTTTTTTAAAAATATTTGCAAAAGTCAAAGATTGATTATTTTTCAAGCAAGGAAAGTAATACTTACCCCCAAAACTTGTAGGAACTATTGTTTTCGCGTTTTGAACACCCACTGTGCACAACCGTATCGAAACTGAGTTGCGTGGTGTGCAATTACCACGAACTAGACAAAATTTCCGCGTAGCGGCAAAATTCGATTTGAACAATCGGTTTGAACAAAATTATAACGATACGAGTTTTTAACGACAATTCATATGGTTTGCTGATTTTTAATATAAATCAGTTTTTGTCCACTCACTAGACCCCGTCCATTCACTGGTCCGTTTACCCTATAACATCAAGTAAAAGTGTCATAGTTTTTGAGATATTCGCACTTTTTTTAAACTCCCTACAGAACGCCAAATCATAGTCGATTTTCACGAGTTTCTTTTGAAGGGTGAGAATCTATATATCTTTTCAGGGTCATAGGTACTTTTTATTACATAATTCTAGTTTCCAAAACGATTTTACTCGCTTAAAAAAAATGAAAAATAGAGGAGATATATAACCAGTCGCCGTGCAGCTGTCCGGATGGGAGGGGATCATATTATATCGATTGAAACTGAAGTCTATTGCAATTTTTGAATTGATAAATGGAACATTTTTTTTTTTAATGATATGAATTGACAATAACTAAGCAATTTTTAAAAGTAATTGACACGATATGCGTAGCACTTTTTTTACACCGCAGGCTATTCAAGATGTTCGAATTGGTTTGTATGAAAATTCTGCATAAGATTTATTTTCATAAAATTTCCTTAACATTTAAGGTTAAAAGGAAGACTTTTCTAGATAAAACAAATAACCAAGAGTATTTTTTTAAACCGGGTAAAAAAAGTGATCATTTGTAGAAATGGCATGCGAAAAACCAAAAGCAGATGATTTTTATCTCGAAAACCGTGGGTCTTTTACTAAACTGAAATTCCAGCATATAGTGGGACACAATCTGAGCTACGGACAGCTGCAGGATTATCCATTCATAACAGGACACTCTGTATCCATATACCCTGTATGTATATTGTATATCAGGGTGGATCAATAACTATTAGCACCTTGGATATCTTCGAAACTATAAGGTTCACAGAAATATTTGCTGAAATGAAATTGCACAGTACGAAACGTGCCATCCGATAGCGATAAAAGTTTTTTTGCAGGCTGGGGTACTTCGGACATTTGAAGGTCAACTCCATTTTTTTTAATGGATCGGTATGTTTTTTTCTGTATAATGAAAGAGGAGCTTAAAACGAGTTCAACGACCTATAACATAAGGTCATTGAAGGTCATAGAAAGTACAGAAAGGCGATAATATTTACAGTTTCGGTAGCAAATAAAATTACTACGGTTATAGTAAGCGTTCGAAATGACGACCATCAGTATCAATGCAACATTGGATTCTTTTTTCGATTGATTGACTTGCAAGTTTGACAGCGTCAGAACTTACTGATGCACAGGCTGTAATAATTCTTTGTTGCATGTCGTCAAGTGTATTTGTTACTTCTTTGTACACTTTATCTTTCTATGGGGAACAAAGAATTATTACCCTGTATATATATATATGGGACATGCCACGCCATTTCACCTAGCCCGTGACCCCGACCATTTTTGGTTTTCCTGATTTTTTTGTGAAATTGTACCCCCTGATGAATTTAACGAAAAAAAAAAAGTTGTTATTCAAAATAATTTTTCTTGCTAAATTCCGCACAAATTAAACATAAACCGTTTCAGGCCTGACGAAGCCGAATTGGAAATCACAAATTCATTAATACCATTATTGGCGATTAAAATGATAAAAATCTTCGAAAAAAAGTATGATCAATTCGAAAAAAAATAGAAGGCAAAATGAGCCCACGGTGAGGCTAGTCTTAAAAATCATAGAATGGGTCACTAATTTAGAGAATTTTTTGGAAAAATAAATAAAAAAAGGCCAGCATCTTAAAAAAATAATTTTCACTTTAGAAGCAAAGAAAACGTTGACATTATTAATTGCTAATTTTTTCATATTTTTTAACGAGAGTATGCTTTTAAATGAAAATAAAAATGATGTGACATTTGTCGATATCTCAATTAATTCAAGAGTTATCAGCGTTTAAACATTTTCAAAACTTACGAAATCGACATTTCTTGGAAAATTATAACTCCTGAAAGGGAAGAGATAAAAATCTAAATATTGGTGTGGATATTCCGCACATGGAGAATGATTTTACAAAACAAAAATCAGGAAAACCAAAAATGGTCGGGGCCACGGGCTAAGTGAAATGGCATGGAATGTCCCCTATATATATATATATATATATATATATATATATATATATATATATATATATATATATATATATATATATATATATATATATATATATATATATATATATATCCACACCTTTGTGCTTTATACCATAGTAAAAAGAGGAAAATGGAGAGAGACAGAGTCTTTGCGTAGGAGCTGGTGATGACGTGGGCAACACCAGCGACGAGAATCAAGTGTGTAAGCGGACGTGAGTGAGCCATCACACTCTCGGTCAAGATTGAAGAATGAGCGAGCGAGCGGGAAGGAAAGAAAATGAGGAAACAGGTTAAAACCCCGTGATAAAGGCAAGCGACTGTACATAGCGCGCGCGCGCGTACTGGCACGACTACAGTTCGCTCGTTATATAGCGTGGGGGCCTTGCTGGTATCTACCTTGCGCCAAGGCTACGTAACGCGGAGTTTATTATTGCATCACCGACGCGGTCGCAAACCGGATCGCCTTGCCCTCGTCGAATGGTACCTGCGCTACGACCGCGAGAGACGAATGCGACGGTAAATTTCAAAGCCGCTTTGTATACTTATCAGCCTTACGAGTTGGGCTTTTCGAGACCCCCAGCACCAGAGCCTCTAGGTTCGGGCAGAGAAAGGGGCCGTACGCAAATTACGTAACGCAATTTCGGGGGGGGGGGCGGGGTTCGGCCTGGCGTTACGGTCTATGTGGGGGGGGGGGGGATGCGTTAAGGCCTTAGGCCACAGTAACAAGTATAAAATCATGTGCAAATTTAACAAATTTTTTTTCGTACGGAAAAGTGATTCACTCATAAAATTAATTACACATCTATTTAGTATGAATATCAAGCTGTTAGAATTTTTTTTTTTTCGATGTACAAAATAACCGACTACTCGAAACTTCTCGAAACAGCTTTTTTCCAATTGGCGTGACAAATAACTTCAACAATTTTCACTCGATTTACTTCAAATCTTAAAGTTATGTTCCTAATTGCATTTCAATTTCAATTGCAAAAAAGCGCCGTGAAAATAGAAAAAAGATTCCAAACTGTAGGCATTTTGTTAAAAAAAAAACAAAATAAAAAACGGCTAGGCATAACGATAGCTACATGTGTATAGACATCGATAAATTGTTGACTTTTTACTTACAGATAACTTTTCATAAAGATATCGATAGGACAAAGACGAGAGTTTTTTTCATCGCGAAAGCAGGGTTAATTTTGAAAAATTCATACAAATTGGTATAAAACTAGATGAATATATACTTCATAAAATGAGTATGAACCCGATCCTTTCATAAGTAGTTATTTATTTGAGAAAAAAACGCAATTATTGGCGACAAAGCACCCGTTACGTAACGGAATAGAGGGGGGGGTTCAGGCCAGGCGTTACGGTTCCGTTACGTGGGCGGAGGGAGGGGGGGCAAAAATTGGAAAATATGGCGTTACGTATTTTATGTACGCCCCCAAAGGGGAGCGATGTCACGTGGTATGAAGAACCGAACGTTCATTGGCTGCACGTGAAATCCGTGGACTTCTTCCTCTGGCTTCTTTTTGGATTCATCACTGCAAGAGGAATGTTTTTGCGTTGAAAGAGCGTGACTACTATCATGACACAATTTTAAGCTCTATTTTATTCCTCACCATCCAATTATCTTGTTTGCAAAGAAAAAAAAAAATTCGCGAAAGCTGTGAGCGGTCAAAAAATATTAAGAGGTCGCTCAAGCCTCCCAAAAATGCACATTTTTATTGTAAGATCGATTTTTTTCGTCCACTTCTTATCCATGAATTTGGCGCTTTATGATTTTAAGATTAACCTCGCGAAAGTTCTAGCCGGCCGATGAATATTTAGCCGTCGCTCAAGAGCTTCGAAATTTCCAATGTTGCCAATTTTTTTACTCTTCTCACTCATGAATTTGACGCTTTGTAAGATTCTCAAAACGATAAATTCTTTTTTCTTTAGAAACAGATTCTGCAAAGTTACTTTACACTTCTAACTCAACAATTTTAATCGTTGTTCTCATAAAATAATTTTTTAAAACTCTTGTCCGTAAACAAAAATATAGGTCATTGTATTCGTAAGACTGAAAAGGCAGCTGTTCTTTGCGCATCGAAATGCGTCCCACAGTTGGTCTCGGTAGTCAAACTGCGGACCAATCGTAGCTGTACTCTGTGACGAGCGACGCCACAATACAATAATACATAATAATACACCATAACACATATCGTCTACTTGGTGTTTGTTACAAATTATTATAATAAATTATCCGAGATTTATTTTTTGGCGGAAATTCTGGATTTTGAAAACGTTGCGCGACCACTAAATACTCATTGGCCGGCTAGAGCTTTCGCGGGGTTAATTAAAAGTATAAAGCGTAAACTTCATGGGTGAGTAGTGAACGAAAAAAAATCAATTTTTAATTGAAAATTCGAATTATTGAGAGGCTTAAGCGACCACTACATATTCTTTGACCGCTTGCAGCTTCCGCGACAATTAATTTTTTTTTCCTTAAAGAAGATAATTAGATGGTGACAAAAATGGAAAAAAGATCAAAATTGTGCCACCCTCCGGACTTGTCTAGCGGAATTTCTATGTCTAAAAATATTTTTTTGACGTTTCATTGTAAAGAGAAATTTCTACTTTGTTGGGCCAAAACAAACATTTGTTTTTGTTGTATCGGAAAGAGCCAATGAAGAGTACTCTATGGTCGTCGTATAGTAGATTAGGTATAGGTATGGAACTTTTCATTTTATTCGCACATAAACTTCACTTTAACTTTAAGGGGTTACCCCCACGTGCGATTTTGAAAAAATCGTTTTTTTATTGCATTTTTTTGAAGTATAAGTATCTGAGAATATGTCCTGAAAATTTCAAGTCGATCCGAACAAAATTGACTGAGATATGAGCGTTGAAAGAGAATAATCCGTTCTTCGTGTAAGCTGAAATTGAAACTTTAAACGCGTTTTTCTCAGAATGGCATTTCTGAAGTCGGTGACCAAGATTACTCGAACACTAATGAACCGATCTTCTTGAAATTTTGCAGGCTTATTTAATACATAAAAATGTAGTCTTTAATCGTTCGATTTTTTTTCGTTAAAATCGAACCATTAACTTTGACTGTCCGACATTTTGTGAAAAATGAATATTTTTTAAAATCCTTCGATTAAAGACTAGTTTATACTTATATTTGACTAAATCCATCCGCATTTTTTTTTCAGTTGATCCACTTCGCCGCAATGTTGGTCACCGCAAACCGTGTATATAAAAACATTATTTCATTGACGGCCATTTGCCACTAAACAATGTAATATTTTTCAACAAAAAAATTACTGAAAGTTCTTCAAGATGTGTTCTTTAAGATGGTATATTGATCGATTGAAAAAGTTTTGTAGTTTTCTTTAAAAAAATTCATGAAAAAGGCCTTTTTTGCGGTACAAGTGGGGGTAACGCCTTAAACACGGTTTTCTCAAAACGTTCTCCAAATTTGCGGAAATGCTCTTACACGCCCTAAATGAACAACCGTTATGAAATTCGGCAGGCACGTGTACAACAAACGTGCTCATTAGTTGAACTAGAATTATCTCCTCCTTAGAATTGGCTCCTCTCACTCCCAGTGCCATGTTTTGCTAAACTTTAAAAAATATTATGATATTTAATAAAGACCGCTTATTAAACATGCCAAATATCAGCCTTCCATATTTAATATTCTTCGCATGAAAAATTGGTGAAAAAACGAACATTTTCCGGTCCAACAAAGTCAAAACCTCCGTCAAACGTCATTTCGATCACGTGAGAAATAACATGAATAATAAATTACACGTTTGTAATTGATTTTGTAAATGACAATGCAGAGAGATATAGCTCGAGAAACCTTACCGACGAGTACTTCAAGATAGGAAGAGAGGAAGAGAAAAAAAAAGCCTCGCGACTGCGATAATATTATAATATTCGTACGATTTCTGTCACGGAATTTATTCTGCGTTGGTGCCACCGTCTTATCGTGCCGTACTTTTCTCTTTTCCTCTTTCTCTCGTCGGTCTGTCACTCCCTCCTCTATCTGCCTACCTTCCGCTCGTTCTGTATTTTAACTAACAGTCTCCAGACTACGACTCAATTTCTGAGCGTAAGCACTGCGCTATCACCCTCCTGCCGAGCGTCTCGATAACGTCGTGCCGGTTTGATCAGGAACGGCCGAAAGTGCGATTTTTATTTGTCCCACTGCGCAGCGTTATCATTTCGATAGAGTAAAAGGTAAATGATTATCACTAAAAAAAAATCTTTTCAATCCTCAATTTCCTGATATATATCTATACCTATATTATACCAATTTTCGTACCTTCGACTCGGTTGGAACCGCGCCGATTTTTTCAATTCGGCTTTCGTTCCTTGACGAAAGCCAAAGATCTATAAATAATATATAAGGAATTTATTGGCATGAGCATAGCTGCGGAACAATTTACAAAATGAGCACAGCCGAAAACGATGGGAAAGACGAAAATTCTAAAGTTTGTCGATAATTAATCGTCTATGGTTCTCTTTTTAATCATCGATTAGCATATCGATATCATTAGAAAAGTCCTTACGCAGAAAAAAGTTTTTGCATCGCAAAATATGCAAATGCTTCGTAGCGAACTCTCGTTTCTTCGTACAATGCGATAACTCAAGTGTAGCTTATTGAAGACTGTGTGTCATTATTCCGAAGCCGGTATTTCAAAGTGAATTTTTTTCTCATGCGAAGTCACAGTATCCGTCAGAAAGGCACGCAATATTAAATTCTTGAGATTTTAATATTGCGTGACTTCCGTGCCATATCGAGTATAGTAGTCCAAATGAAACTTTTCATGTAAAGTTTCCCATCGCAATAATTTTATAAATCTTCAAAATAAATCTGTAAAATGTATAAATCGTATGTTTCAGTCACATGGGATTTTTCAACTGCATATGCCAATTTTTCGTAAATAATTGAGCGGCCGATCAAAACAAGTTAAACGTCGATTTATCTGCCTCAGGAAACGTACGAATTTTAATGCAGAAAAAAGTGTTTAAAAAATTGCTACCTTAACCATGTTCATTTAGGCTACATTAGAATAGTTGAAAAAATAATTGTTTCTGTGAATATACGGACACGGATACATATTTTATCACATACGGCTGTTTGTAGAGCGGTCAGTGATTTTTTTTTTAACCAAATGTAAATTTTTAATACGGAGCAGACCTTTAAGTGATCTTTCTATGAATATGTGTTTTATTAAGTTTATTTGAATTTAATTGACTTTATTAACCTTTTATAAGCATTTATCAATGGGGATTGAAGACATTAAGGTTCATATGTTATTAAGCATGGGGACAATTGGATAGTGTTGAAGTTTACATCGTTGGAGTGCAACGAAGATTATTCTTTATTTTTGCATTTCTTTATTTTTATTACTACCTAAACTCTGCTCTTGCAATTGGAGATTATGGATCCCTTATGAGGATTTTTAAAAATATTTCAGAGACATTCGCAGCCTAAATGTGGCTAAAAAATTGAGCAATATGAAATAAAATGATTTCATACAAGTAGCTCCTTTAGGAATGACTCTCGAAGTCATGTGTGTGTGTATATATATATATATAAAATCAAGAAAACAAGAATTCGATTCGGATAGGTATTGATACGAGGCATCTTTATTTTTCTTTTAAACGTCTTGTTTTCTTGATTTTTTTAAATTATGATATCCTTATGGAGTGCGCTGTGAAACAATAAACAATTGCGAGAAAAGTACGTACACGCAAAAGACGGATCTGTGCAATAGGGAAAATGGAAAAAGTAATTTAAAAACTGCTCTTTTCTCGAAAATTATAAACCCTAGTATGTAGAACATACATGAGGGTGATTCGGATAAGTATTGATACGAGGCATCTAGGTTTTATTTTTGAATGTCACTTTTCGGGCCACCCTGTCCATTCATACACGACCTTCCGCCCACTCAGTCCCACAGAGTTGATTTTCAAAAAATCCTTTTTAGTGCATCTCTACACTTTATAAAGAAGATAACTTCCAAATTTTCTGTTTCTATTTTCAGCCATTTAGGCTGTGCAAGGTCTATGCATCAGTCATTCGATCAGTCACGGAACTGTTTTATATTTATAGATTAAGGGGGAGATACGTTTAGGGACAGAAAGAATTTGCTGATTTTCATGATTTTTTTAAGGAAAGATTTCTTCACCATTTTTGAGACTTAGGGTATGTTTTATTCCTACTTCTGGCTGTTGCGTGATGATTTTTTATTCTTCTTTAAAATGGTGAAAGTATTATACGGTCTTCTCAACTGGATTTTCAAAACTAGCGCGACGTATAGCTAAAAAACTAGTAGGCCGATTCTCATGACATTTAGTATAGTATTTTTATTAGTATAATTTTAGCATTATACTAAATAAGAAATTTAGTATAAATAAATAATCTTATTCTCTAAAACACGACCCTTAATATTTAGGAAATTGAAAACGAAACGTATTTTTTATTGCAGAATATAGCGACTTTTTCGGAAAATTCAATCTTTTTGTTATTCAAATCGTAACATTTCATTGATTTTCAAAATTTCTCACGTTTTGAAGAAATGGAAAAATAATGGTAATTGGCTAAAGAGGAGGCCTTAGAACAAAAAAGTTGATTTCGGAAAAAATCAACTTTTGCCACAAAAAATCAACAGTTGGAAAAAATCAACTTGACTAAAGAGGAGCCTCCCCTTTAGCCAAGTTGGAAATTAATCATCATTATTGTTCTAATAGTTCATCAAATGACCACATGTACCATATATATACAAATCAACTTTTTTGCACAAACAGTTTCAGATAATCCTACGAGGTGCTGGAATGTACACCGCATTTGATCTCCCTTCCGAACACTTTCACGGCGACTGGTTTTATCTCCGCCATTTTTTTCAGTTTTTTATCAACAACAATTATTTTGAAAACTAGAATTATGTAATAAAAAATACCTACGACCCTGAAAAAATATATGCAATCCTTACTTTCCAAAAATTCATGAGAATCGTCTAACATTTGGCATTTTATAGGGAGTGCCCCCCTTAAGATACCAGAGAGCAGCATTAGCGGAGCCGCAACCCAATTGTACTCTCGAAAACGTCACACTTTACGACTGACGTCGCATTATTCAATTTCTCGTGAATCCTCTGCACCGTTCAGAAGGTAGTCAGAAAAAAAAAGAAAAAAATGTGAAGCGCCAATTCCATATAGTTGTTTCAGCCCAAAGTTACCCCATCCACAAGCCGTATGATATGGGGGGGGGGGTGGAGGAGGATGGTCAATCTTCGATCGCGAGAACGAAACGGACAGTACAGTGATTTTTTTTTCTTGTCACGTGACTGACGAAATGAATCGAAAATATGTTCAGTGTTGAAATTTAGATCGTCATCGCGTACAATGAAGTTTACACGGGGGTAGGTCAGAAAAGGCTTCTCGGGGAGGGGGATGAATTCTCGTACTTTTGGACTTGCGCTACGCGCCGGGAAAACTTGGCCCGACTCCAACTAATAGTAAACATCTTGACATGTATATTTGCGCCGGCTTGAATTGGACGAGTCTGCTCTATCTCCCTTCCCTCAGGCCCTTCTCCGGAAACCACCGCCGCATCCCGGCGGATCTCATACTGAACCCTTCGATTTTCGTCGCTATGTATTCGCCGTTACCATCGGGGAAGGGGAGACAGAGAAAGAGAGAGAGAGAAGCTCACTTCCGGTGGCAATGAAATCGTGAATCTTGGAGCGATCACTGAAGGGTCGTGCGGATTGTCTCGAAGGACCGTGGTGAAGGGCAAACAGGTTAAACGAGAAGAAAGTGTCAATCGCAACGGTATTGAGACTTTAACACCCCATGTGTAAAATCTTTGACCGGAAGTTAAGAAGGAAAGCGTCTTGAGCGTTGGGAGAAGCGAAAAAAAGTGTGGGTTTGAAATTTTATACGAGCACGTGTTATTACGAGACCAAAGGGTTTATGAGAGAAAGAAGTTTATGAGAAATAAGAGACCATAACGTTTGACACGAAATGGCCGATCGGCATGCTTTGTGTGCGCTGTAGAGGACAAAATGGCCGCTTGAACTTTCGCACACGAGAGACAGCATAAGGAGGGAGAAAAAAGTCCGGAGGTTGATGTTCGAGACGATCTGCTGTAAGGTGGTGAGCTGCTGGTGAGGAGGCCTGGAATGCTTGACGACAAAATGCCGGCGCGTTGCATAGCACAAAATGGCGGTTGATCGGAAAATGTCACCGTAAAGAAGAAAGACCCGCACCGACTACATTCGTCATTGGGGGATGCCCACAAATTACTTATCGCAAAAATGAACCGCTATGGTTATTTTTAGATGTTTATTTCATTGCTCAATTATCGTATGGTCTATGCAAACATTATTTATTCAATTGAATTAACGAGCACTCGGAATATTACATTATTTCAGTGCCTCGTGTAAATATTTCGTTGACCACCTGCGAATCAACAATTTCCTTGATCCAAGTGGATTTTTCCTCTGTGCAGAAACTTGGGACGAATGCACTTTCCGAAAAACTCGCAGTTGCTCCTTCGTGTTCCACAAGAGAGTCCTTAAGGAAAGACTCCACGGTGACGGACTGCAAAAAGGTCGTTTTTCCGATTTCTTTGTCTCCTAGATTATTTATTTGGAATTTGGAAAAAATATATGTTATTAGGCATACATTGAACTTATTGCGTGTAATTTTTTATTGTAAAAAATAAAAAATTAACGACGTTGATGAGGTATTATAGAGCCTCTGTATAAAAAGTGTTTTCAGACCAACCATCGTTGGTCTGAAAACGAGAAATGTTTTATAATATAAAAAATATAATAAAATTTTTGTTGTATGTAGCCCTTTTCGAAAACAAAACTTTACAATATTACGGATATTCAAAGAGAGAGGTAATTGGGGCCAAATTTTTACTCATATTCGGGAGCTTAAAAAATGCTGGATTTAAAAAACGGCTACGTACGACGATAGCTACTGCAATTACGGAAGTTTGTTCGTTGTTTAAATTGAATATCGGACAATTGTAGCTAAACTTATGATTCCGACCAGTCAATTTTCAATATTTTAAGGCAGTCGCTGTCTTTTACGTATTCTTGAATATGTGTGCACTGAAAAATGTAAAAATTCAATTTTTTTTACCCGCAGAGTGGTGTCCCGCTTAAAAAAAGAAGATCAGAATGAAACAGGCAGGAATTCCAAGGAGAAAAATGCTAGTGAAAATGGGTGGGTAATTTCGACAAAATTTTCACTAATTTTCGGGAGCTTAAAAAGTACTGGATTTAAAAAAAAAACAGCTACGGTTACTTCCGGCCAATCAATTTTCAATATTTAACGCGGTCATTTTTTTCATATATTCTTAAGTATGTATACTTTGAAAAGATGCAAAAAATTGATTTTTTTACAAATCACAGTGGTGTCTCGCCTTAAAAAAAAAAGAGATCAGCATAAAACTGGCAAGAATTTCAAGGAGAAAAATGCGAGTGCAAATGGTTGTTCCAATTGTCGTTTCACGAGGCACTGGGGCAGCAGAATGGCGCGTTGCAAAATTGCCGTTACACGTCGACGCGATTACAGCGTGACAGTGAAATAAAAGTAAAGCACGTGAATGCTTGCCGCAATGCCACACGATTTCCGTAGGACTTTGAATAGCGGGCAATTTTTACGACAACGCACAATATCGAGCGGACAGTTCTTAGGCGCGAACCGCAGAAGAAGAACAAAAAAAACTTGACATTATTTCGCTGCCTTAAGGCCTTAGGCCACAGTAACGGATATAAAATCATGTACGAATTTAACAATTTGTTTTCGTATAAAAAAGTGATTCACTCATTAAATTAATTACACATGTATTTAGTACGATTATCAAACTGTTAGAATTATTATTTTTTTCGAGGTACAAAATGGCCGACTACTAATATTTTCTTTTCTTATCTTTTTTTTAGGCGCTCCGCGGCGTGCCATTTAGTATCCACAATTTTTTACCTAGAACAAAAAAACAAAAATTCTCGTCAATCTACATTAGAATACCTAGAGAAGTACGTACGGAATTTAAAAAATATTGTTTTATTCAAAAGTTGTATGTATTTGCACTTCAGAACTGAATTTTCAGTGAAAAATTTCGTTATAACTGCTCATAAAATGAAAAGTTTTCGATTAATCAGAAATTCCGTACGTACTTCTTTGCGAAATGCAATTGGGAACACAACTTTTAAATTTGAAGTAAATCGAGTGAAAATTGTTGAAGTTATTTGTCACGCCAATTGGAAAAGGGCGGTTTCGGGAAATTTCGAGTAGTCGGCGATTTGGTACATCGACAAAAAAAATGTTTTCTATCAGCTTGGCATTCATACTAAATAGATGTGTAATTAATTTAATAAGTGAACCACTTTTTCATACGAAAAAAAATTGTGTAATGCGCATATCATTTTATACCCGTTACTGTGGCCTAGGGCCTTAAGACACGAACCTTGGGCACGGAGAAAAATAAAAATGGGGCAAAAAAAGAGCGAAGCAACAAGATAAAGGAATCCTTTCACGGGGGTATCGATAGTTTGAGATTCTCGGGGTCGCTATATGTTAAGAACGGGATGGCGAAAAAGGAGAGCACGGAATTCACGGCCTTTCGCACGCGACTAAACATCGTGACGTGCCACCGCGTGTTCCATTAAATTTCCAACTGTTTCCTTACTCTTCTGGTCTCCCATTCGGCCGTCGTTCTATTTCCCGAGAGGTGATCGCTCGTTCTTTTTTTCTTATTGTAAATACAATAAGAATACAATAATAATACAAAGCTCATACAATAATACAAAGCTCATGTATAGGTTTTGAATTTTTTTCCTGTGCTTGTTCCGAAATTACTCTTTTTTATTTTATGCAGAATTATTTGAGTATTTCGGATGAAAATGGTGACAAAGGAGAGAACGTTTTTGTTTTTGCTTATTTTTCGCCTCACTAATGTATCGCATTTCCACGAGGGCACAGGGAAACTGCGCGAAATCTCTGACGAGGTGGCTATATTTTCGGGGAGCTTTAGTTCTGGTGCTACAGAAAATTTGGTAAATTGTCTGACGCTCATTAGTCGGCAAGCAAGCCAGTTTGCGGCTGGGCAGTCGCCCATCCAAGTATTGGCTCAAGGCAACGCTGCTTGACACGGGAAGACGCCGTTAATCGCCTGTCCACCAGGATCAGTAAAATGTTGTTTTATATTATTTCCGATTTCCTTATATTTTGTGGCTCTTTCGAATTCTCTTTCTCTCTCTCACTCTTTCTCCCCCTACTTGATATTCCATCTCCAGCCAATTGTAGGATCACTTAATCAAGACTGGCGAACAGGCCGAGATGTAAAGCACGTAGCTCATCTACGCTCCCATCGATCTATCCGCTCCGCCGCGGTTTCATATCAGCTAGTACCGTAGAATGGGGTTACTTTGAACAGGTTTTGGAAGTTTTTTGTAGGCACATTTTTTTAACATCCCGAATTTCGACTTTTCTTGCTTCCATAGAACAATATGTCCTTTGGCTATCAAATGTATGAGAAAGTCAAGCCCCATCAGCCCCTTAATTTTATGTTTCATTTTTTTAAGTGTCAAAGTGACATCGAGTGGGTATTTGTTTAACAAAGCATTGTAATGCAATTTATATCAAAGATTAAGGGCTAGTTTGAATTCATTGTGATAAAAAAAAATGTAATAGTTTATGCATTATACATGGAATTAAATGAAAAAGAACGATTTTTTACAATCAAATCGTCATCTTTGTTAAGGAAATATTTTACATAAAATATTATCTACCTAGGGTACTATTATTGGCACTTAATCAGTCTTATAAGTATTATTGAGATAAAAATCGAATTGAGCAACATTACAATCAACTTTAGCAACCTTAAAATAAATTTCAACAATAAATTTAAACATAATTAGATGCGCACACGTTTAAACCGTATTTTGGCGCTCTGTTAAAGTAGTCCTAAAACCTTACTACTTCAACTACTTTACTTCACAGCAAAATCTCCCGGATATTTCGAAAAAATTATATCGCGCAGTTGATAATGCGTACGGCTAGGAAATTTTTAATTACCCCGTGGTGTAGTCTAAAGAATTCAATTCTTCGCGCTTCTATCGCCTTCCTCTCCTATAAAGCTTACCCTCCCCCCTTGATGTCAAGCTGATTGAAGAAAAAATAATTAATTGAGTCGCTCATTAACGATCGATACGCGAACATCGAATTTCAATATTTTGGGTGACGAAACGAGCGGATAATTCCAATATCCATTCATCATCTATCTAGGCATTTTCAAAACGGCCCTGTCTCGACTGATACGTATGAAAATTATTGTGGATTTTTTTTACTTCTACCAAGATAAAAGTGAAGATAATCACCACGTTTAACTCATTTACGATTATTCTTAGCTCATGATCATAATGAATAAATAAAAGATATAGCAAAGAAACTTTCTTTTGAACACAAATCAATACTTAATGTATACAATTTTCATTTACGTATTATAGACCATGCAACAATGACTGCCTTCAGCAAATTCATTAGGGCACGACGGATTCATAATTCATCATTTAAATTTCTGTATCTGCGAGTATTCAAACAAATCGTCCTTACGGTGGGCCACCATGCGATGGTTAAAAAAATCAATTTTTGTGTTTTCTCAAAGTACAGATATCCGAGAATATGTTTAAAAAATGTCAAGTTAAAATATTGAAAATTGACGAAATTACAGACGATTTAGTGAGAGCAGGTACCGCAACGATTTACTTATTTATACTAAAACGTTCAACCGTGTTTTTTTCTCAACGACTTTTCTCGACCTGGCCAGAATCATAAGTCTAGCTACAATTGTCCGATCTACAATTTAAAAAATAAAAAATTTCCGTATTTGAAGAAGCTATCTTAGTCCGTAGCCCTTTTTTCAATTTAGTATTTTTCGGTTCCCCGAATATAAGTAAAAATCTCGCGAGTATTAGAATTTTTTTTCGATCACCTGCTATTTTGCGATTTTTTTCGAAATACGCCTGCGTACAACAAGAACTACATTTGCATAGATAATAAAACTTTTTTATTTTTAATTTTCAGATTAACCATCGACAATTTATCGCTCCGGCCGGCCACATTTTTTTATACAGTGCCTCTATTACACCTCAATAACGTTGTTAATGTTTAATTGTTTTAAATAAAAATTTACACAAAATAAGCTTAATATATGTCGAATAACATACTTTTTCCTCAATTCCCAAATAAATAATCTTGTAGACCAAAGAAATAAAAAAAAACCTCCTCAAAAAAAAGTCTTCAATAAATAACTGAATAAACAATACTTTAATTTCCCCAATATACAATTAACATGCTCCACTGAATAATCATAAGACCAGTAGTAATGAATCATAAGCAATATCGATAATAATAATAGTAAAAACAGCACATTACAGTAATACGAGTGACAATAATAAAAATATCTACAATACTTGCGACTCAATTTCTAATTACGAAATTCGCAATGACGCCACTACAAAAAGAAAGTCCACACGCTCGAGAAGTAAAATTGAAACATGACCTACATGAAGAATGAAAGGGATAAAAAATTTCTTGAATTTTCAAGTTTCGTGCTCCATTTTCGCGGAGGGTAGTTTTCCAATGGGGGAGGAGAGGTTTGAGTTGTAAATACGCAAGCGTCCTCACGTATGGCCATTTACGCTTTATAATCCCCCACCCCCCACCCCGGCGCGACCAGCTCCCATCACCCACCCTCTACCAGCGGCCTCTTTCTCCCTCGTCATCCGTAACGTGGAGTAGCCGCGCTAATTGCAGCTGGGAAAATTAAGCGGCTGCCTCGAATTATAATAAAAGTGCGTAGCGCCAGCAAGAATGAGTGGAGAGTGTTGAATCATTATAAATACACAGTCACGAATGTAAATACTCCATACAAATATATATATATATATATTTTTTTACGTGTATATATAACGTATATATATATATATATATATATATATATATATATATATACAGGGTGTCGTGTAAGCAATGGATATTCCTCCAACTGTTGATAGGTCAGATGATGTCCTACTCTATGCTGGAATTTCAGTTTAGTCAAAGTCCCACGCTTTTGGTTTTTCGCATGCCATTTCTACAAATGATAACTTTTTTTTACCCGGTTAAAAAAAAATACTCTTGGTTGTTTTATCTAGAAAAGTCTTCTTTTTAACCTTAAATTTAAAGAAAACTATATGAAAAAAGATCTTATGCAGAATTTTAATACAAATCAATTCGAACATCTGACTTTGACAGCCTGTGGATTAAAAAAAATGTCCTACGCATATCATGCCGATTACTTTGAAAAGTTGCTTCGTCATTGTCGATTCATACCACTTATAGAAATGACATATGAAAAACCAAAAGTAGATGATTTTTTTCAAAAGATAACATAAAGCCCACAATCTCGAAAACCGTGGGACTTGGACTGAACTGAAATTGCAGCATATAGTAGGACATGATCTGACCAATTGACAGTTGCAGGATTATCCACTCATTACAGAACACCCTGTACACACACACACACACACACACACACACACACACACACACACACACACACACATGGGTGTATGTATGTATGCGTGTGTGTGCGTGGGCGACCTATTTCGATAGAGCAATAAAGCATTTAGCCCGTTGAAAACGTAGCCGATGAAGTGTCGCGTATTAAACGGTATGACGAATTTATTGTAATTGCCATTATGAATTGGCACTACAGCCGAACGTGTTCGTATACTATACGTATTCGAATATATTTCCCTCGTCTTACCGAGTCCTCATGGTATTGGGAAATAACTATTATTATCGTTATTCTGCAATGATGTATAAACTCATTATAACGATAATAATGAGCATCATTTCATAATGTCATTCGGCATACGCATAACAGTAAAAAAATGTGCCAAGTATCAAATCGTAGAGAATCAACGCGGTGCCGGATTTGCACAAATTTACAGAGTTACGAACGTTGACAAGAGGGTTGACAGATTTTGTAGGAAAAAAACCAGCCCTCCCTCTATCGAGGACGATGAAATGGGCGAAACAAATTTTGCAAGATTAGCCACACGAACGTGGCCACGATTCGACTGGGGCGATCAGCGAACCTTTATCGGATGATCGACGTATGCAGGCGTGACGAATAACGTGGACTTTGTACAACAGACTATATACGGACACACAAATACATACATATGTTTATATATATATATATATATATATATATGCATATACAGGGTGGGCTATTTAACGTGACCACCCCAAATATCTCCGTTGGCTTTAGAGTGACGAAAGGGAACCCAAACAAATCCAACGAACCCAACTAACCTAAACAAAACTGAACCAAACCCCAACCAAGTCAAAGAAACCCAAAATATTTTGGTGAAAAATCATTTCAAGGTCATTATATCATAGGTCGTTGGATTCGTGTAAATATCAACTACAACGTCTTGAAAACCAAAAAAAAAAACACGCTCCCATTTGGAAAACCATTGATGACCTTAAGAACGCAAGAACTATGACGTTGACAAAAATGCATTTATTCACCACTATATCAGCCCTTCGAAGTCAAACAAATTACCTCCTAACATTTTTTTCGTCACTCTAAAGGTAACGGAGATATTTAGGGTGGTCACGTTGAAGGGTTTAGCCTGTGTATATATACGTGTGAATATTTTTAATCTCTCCCGCAGGAGATTCAAGTTTGCATCGTCGGAACGTAATGAAAATGATTATTTTTCAATTGCTCGAATTTATTCCGGCAAATCTTCTTTACGAAAATTCCGCAATGATTTTTAAGCCACTTATTTAGATATCTAGAATTCGAATATGCACAAAAATATTGTACGACAATAAAAATGAGGAAATAAAAA
Source organism: Ophion costatus (assembly GCA_951751655.1). NCBI lineage: Eukaryota > Metazoa > Arthropoda > Insecta > Hymenoptera > Ichneumonidae > Ophion > Ophion costatus. Next base: position 42,429,535 of record OX632356.1, read on the forward strand.
TATGAAAACCTTTTTAAAGTTCTTGAAATGTATATGGTTACGGGATTGAAGTTTGCATCGTTGGAATGCATTGAGTATTTACCGTTTTCTTGACTCCTTTAATTGATTTTGACAGATTTTTCCTACAAAATCGCTCGACCATTTCAAAATCTACAATTCAAATCTGCCAACAATGTTTTTTATAATAATCAAAATAATAAAATGGAAATCTAAAAATTATTTTCGTTGCGTCCCAACGTTGCAATTTTTAGCACCTCACATCGTTGGAATGCAACAAAAATTCTTTATTATATTTCTACTTCATTATTTTTGTTATTATCAAAAAACATCTTTGGCAGATTTGGCATTGAAAAATGATCGAGCGATTTTCGTAGAAAAAATCTGCCGAAAGAAATAGAAGGAATTACGAGAAAAAAATAGTAGGTTCTCACCGCCTCCCATCGATACAAACTTCAAGGCCATCCTTTCTGCCCATTTATTGTTATCAGGCCACCTGGCCGTTTTGAAAACGGCCTCCAATTCGTTTCATTCGAAGCGTTGATTGTGGCAGCCAAACGGTCCTAAAAATTAGCTCCACACGAGCATCCCTACATTTATCTGACTTCGAAGACATTGGACCTCACATGATATCGTGTATGGGAATAAAAAGCTAATTCAGGGACGGGCCCAAAATCGAAAATCTCCCGAATCAGCGTTTCCAATATACATATATTCATACGCAAGGTAGGTAGGATTACCTGCACGTGCGTTTATGCTCGCGTTACGCATGCCCGCAAAACGTATGTATAGGAGGGCAGACGTACAATGTGGAGGAGCAGGGAGGGCAACGGGAGCGTATCGAGAGTGTGACTGAGGAGGAATACTCGTGCACGGCAAGGGAAGTAAGGGCATGTGCCAACACACGTGGATCCGAAATTATACTATACGCGTATCTACACTGACAAGCTACGAAGCAAAAAGGCGTACCGTCCATCACTCTGCATTTTGAACGGTCTGGGTTCGGGCTTTTCGTTTACCATCAGCCGGTATATGGACATCTGCATAGGGGAGTATGCACGTAGTCTCGGTAAATACACGGTGACAACTCTGGCAGTGGTACACACGCGACGTGGAGGGTGCAGACGACGCGAGAGCGAGAAGGGTGGAAAGCTGGAGAGGGAGAGAGAGGGAGAAAGAGAGAGAGAGAGAGAGAGAGAGAGAGAGAGAGAGAGAGAGACCACCGTTAAAGTGAGAGGCCCATTCCCTGATGCGAGTATATCGAAGGGAGAAAGAATTCCAAGTAGAAAAGGAGAGCCCACAGTTGCTCGAGTAAAGGGGAGGGCAAGAGGAAGTGAGAAAATGCATCAAGGAGGGAGAAGAGAGATAGATAGCAAGAAAGAGAACAGATAAGAGAGAGAGAGAGAGAGAGAGAGAGAGAGAGAGAGAGAGAAGGAGGGTGGAAGAGCAAAAGAAAGAGGAATACAGGAAGAGAGAGAGAGAGAGAAAGAGGGCGCGAAAAAGCAAGCGCGACGGTCGTATAGGGTTGAGGTGCGAGTGAGACGAGGAGGTCGCGAGTCTGGCGGGAAAAATCAATAGCGGTGAACCGGCGAACCCTCCCGCGACCCTCCCCCGCGCGACTCTCGCTTCTATTCTCTCGCTCGCTGGATATTCCTACTACTACTCCGCTTATCGTTTTCTCTCTTTTCATCCCTCGCTTATGCAGAGCGTCGAGCCGGGCAGCGTTAGTCCCACCCGCGCGGCCCGTATTCATGCCGGCCGAATCGCGATATCCCTCTCTCGCTCTCTCGCTGCTGCGACGAGAGGATAAAGGGGAACCGGCAGCGAGAGGGTTGAACTCAAACTCACGCACCCCACACGACCAAGCTTTACTCTCACCCTCCTCCCTCTCTCTCTCTCTCTCTCTCCCTCTCTCTCTCTCTCTCTCTCTCTCTCTCTCTCTCTCTCTCTCTCTCTCTCTCTCTCTCTCTCTCTCTCTCTCTCTCTCTCTCTCTCTCTCTCTCTCTCTCTCTCTCTCTCTCTCTCTCTCTCTCTCTCTCTCTCTCTCTCTCTCTCTCTCTCTCTCTCCCTCTCTCTCTCTCTGGACTCTCCATGACTCTGGCGTAAGCAAACCTAAACCTCTCCATCCCCGCAACTGCCGACGCGACTATACCTTGTCTCTACCTTCACATCCAGCGAGGAGCCAGGGGATGAGGTGGATGAGGCAGCGGCGGAGGAGGATGAAGAGAAACGGAGTGGAGGTGGAGGTGGAGGCCTCTGCTGCTGGCGTCGAGCTACGAGAATGACGACAACTACGACGACGTCGCCACTGCAGGAATCGCATACCGTTTCGTGACTGTCCCCTCCAAGCTCTAACCCGCAAACACCGTCTACGTCCCTCTTGCTCCTATTCCTACTCATACTCCTCCTCCAACGGACATATACCACGTTGTCACACACATGCCAATGTCCGTGTACACGTGTGTGTTCGTGGCGTATGCGGACCCACCAAAATCAACTTTCGCGAGACCACCGACAGTTTTGGGAATCCGCAGGCACTGGATTCATTTTGCGGGTATGGACATCCCAATGGGGAAAGAGAACGAGAGGGACGCAACGCAACAACAACGCTTCCGGGTTCATCGTGCGTCGACCGAAAGACGAAACTCTCGGACGGGTCTGTATAGGGCGCAAGCCCGCGGGCCGTAGTTTGTTTTGATTCTGGGATCTGACCAATTTGTTGACAGCTATTGACGCGGGGCCTCGATGAAACGGAGTGTACCGAGTTGCCGCCTTTTTGAAGGCCTCCCGAAACTCGCTCCTCGTCCTGCGATGACTAATTACCGATGACTAAAACCCCGACAGGAAACCCTCGCCGCTTTGTTGAACTTGCTTCGAGCAATGACGACGATTCGAATTCGGACGACGATTGCCGAGGGGTACCAAGATCACCCCTTTGGTGTCAAATGATGGGTATGGGAACCTTTCGGCTTGGATTAACGGACTACATTTACCGAGGTGGGTCAATGGCATTTTTCGGAAATATTTTCACTCGATAGTATCATCCTTTAGCTATATTTCCTGAAAAATGCATTGAGATGTTCCTAAAACTCAATGAGCTGCAACTTTGGTGAACTTGCTGCATGCAAAGATGGTGATGCAGATTGGGACGACGGTTACGCTGAGAACCGTGCCAAGACTCTTGGTGACAAATGATGGCTATGAGAATCTTCTGGCTTGGATTGACTCTAGGTGCAGACTCTAGAACGCAAAAATTGCATTTTCCAAAAATATTTATTTGATAGTATCACCTTTTAGGTATGTTCCCGGAAAATTTCCGTGAAATGTTCCTAAAATTGAATGAGCTACAGCTTCTAACAGTTGGCCGGGTGGCAGCACCATACTTCAAACTTTAAACACGTTTTTCTTGAAAGACTAGTTAGAAAGTCGGTGGACATGATATCTCGAGAAGGGCTCGATGGATTGTGTTCAAATTTACAGAAGATACGATGAGAACCATTTAAAGGTTGTTGACGATCTCACTTTTTTTAAATCCACCTTTATTTTTATATAGGTACGTAAAAATGACGCCCTTTTTTCATAGATTTTGTATGCTCGAGTTCAAATTCGTCGCCACGTTGTTGAAGAAAATTATTTTAATAATCGGCGGTCGTCAACGACTCGTATTTATTATTAACTTGAATAACCCGTTTGGTTTTTCGATTTCACGGAGATCGTTTGAGCTGGAGAGTGTCCACCGCCAAACGTCGCGACAAAAATTTCACCGTCTGCCGGCGGCCATGTTTTTGTTGTTTTTCTGTATTTTTTGGTAATATTTTTTACAGGCTTTCAACATATGTACCTTTTTGTTGAAAAAAATGCGTTTCTCTTTCACCAACCGTTTCTAGGTAGATGTAGCCCCTTAATCCAAAATTGACCACGGTGGATCTTTGTGACGAATGAAAGTCGCGGAAGCTGAAAATTTGCACGAAAATCGTGAAACAATTTTGTTTTTTTTTTTCCGAAGTCGAGGCTTTAACTGTGGGGAAAGAGAATTTATTAAGATTGACTGTAAGTCGCTCAATTCTTCTACGCCTCGCCGGTCTTCTTCGTAACGTCAAACACGTGGATCAGGGATGATATCGAATTCGGGAATCACTCTCTTTTTTATTGTTCGTGATTTTTTGTCTATCCTTCGAAAGGCGAACCACTGAACGGTTTATCGTGGATGTCACGCTGAAAAGAACGGACAAAACGCTTTTTTCGCCCTCTCGATGGTATACCTATGTATATGGAACACGATGGGATAACACGAGTATTGTAGATTGGACGGAGCATAGTCGGCTCTATAGATATTATAGCACAGCATACAGCTCGTTTCTAGAGGGTGATCGCACAGGTGCTTCGAGGGGTGAGCTGGCAGAGACGAAGAGCGAGAGTGAGAGAAGGAGGGAGAAAGGGAGCGCGGTAGCGATGGAAAGCGACAAGCGGAGAGAGTGCGATGGAAATACCCTCAGAGTGTATGGAATCACGTTACACAACGCTCGCTGCACTGATTATGAATTTTTGATAAACCTTATCCGGAACATGGGGAGTAAGAAAGAAATAGTGGCAATTCCCCCCCCCCCCCCCCCCGCCCCTTCACTCGTTCTTTTTCTCTCTCCCTCTCTCTCTCTCTCTCCATCCCTATTTTGCTTCCCTTCCCTCATCCACCTATGCATTATCGATGTACAAAGTGAATAACAAACTATTGCAGAACTATTTCATTCCCTTTGTTCGATCTGCTTTTTTTCCTCTCTCTGTCTCGCTCCGTCACTGAACGCCCTCCACACAACTGACCATTATATCGACAAGGAAATACGGCTCTGTGTGTCACTGGGGAATAAAGGAGCCCGAACAGAAAAAAAATGCTTGACAAATAGTCGTGGAAAATCACGAAAATCGATCGCAGCTCACGTACGCTCGCCCAACATCATTTAACGAGCATTCGAGCTAAAGATCGTTATCTGAAAAACGTTTTTTTTTTCTTCGACGAAATGGGAAGTTACCTTTTACGTTCGGAAAGTATTGGAATGGTTGACGAGAGAATGGCAGCACTTCTGAATAATTGCGAAAAAATAACGCGGGTATGAATAAACCCCAATAAATCGCACTTGTGAACAATTAATTCGTATTATTTTATCGAGTGAATAATGAAACGTAATGTGAGTTTGATTTCTTTTTTTCGGTTTCATTCATTTGTATTTATAATAAGTCCGGTATTTATAAAAAATCTGAATATTAATTCGTCGCGTACATTTCTCAATTTAACATCTTTCATGATTTTACAGTTGACCGAGATTTTTACCAAAGTTATTTTGTCGAAGTTATTTGGACACGGAGCCAGTAATTTTTGCATACATTTTTGCAAATATTACTGACGTTCGATGAATCTGTTGAAAAAGTACTTGCAATTGTATTAATACCTAAAAGGCAAGTCTTGATTATAAACGTGAAAGGGAAAAATCAATAAGGACCCTTAACCCTTTTTTGACACACTTTATTTGGCGGCACTGGGTCAATTTGATCCGGCAATTTGAACCTCCCTGCTCTTAACAACCCTTCGGTCGGTTTCTATCGAAACAAATCCGGAATACACTACAAACATTTCTTAATACATCTGCATGATTAAAATTCGAAAAATATAAAATTGAGTTGTAAAAAATTATTGATAACTTTCAATTTTCGGCAAGTGAGCATTTTATTTCAAATTCGTCTGTGTCAAAATAACCCAGTGTGTCAAGGAAGGTTTAAGTAATTCTGCGATTTTTCCCGATGAAAGTTCCTCAAAGTTTGTTTCGTCAAAAGTGCGATAAACTTTTCGAATTCGGCGATAAAAAAAATGTCAATTCGGAATCTTCTTCACTAGAGCTATCAAATTCGCGTATTTTTCTTTTTTCTTGTCTCTCATCGTGAAAAGTCGATTCGGCGTGTTTACAAATGTGCTTCGATGCGTTTTTTTCTGTCATGCCACAAGTGTTTCGCACTGCAACGATTTCCCTTCGTCTTTTGTTGGCTCGTAAAAACGCTTTAGCACCCTCGCCGTGATTCGTACCTCGTGAAACACAATTCGCTATACTATCCCATGAGAATTTGAATACAATGAGCTGTTTTGAATTTTTATCGACTCGCGATTGCAACGGCGAGGACCCCGCGTAAAACCGACGAGGCGCGGGGGGAAACACGGACGGGAACAAGAGCAAGAAACACCGAAGGAAAGGAAGAGACGAAGTGAGAAAAACAATTGGAATTGGCAGAGAATGGCACTTTGAAAATGGTAATTCTCCGGTCAATTAAAGCATTGCCCCGTAGTTCCACACGACCATCAATCCCTCAAACACCAAGACACAAGTAAAACCAGCAATCAACACGAAAATGCATCCCTACAGTCGGAAATTAGATAGATATCTGACGAATTACACGGTACAATAATCGCCAAGGCATTTTTAACCCTCCGAGTAAATACGCTATAATAATCACGCCATTTCCACTCATTTCCGAGCTGTTCATTGCTGAGGATGTAAATTTGATTCCCCCTTGCACCGATGCTATCGAAATTGTGACGTTGCTGCCATAGTTATTCACGTGCACGAAATTATCCGGATACCCAACGGCAAATTTACACCACAAAGACATTTTTTTGAATATTCAAGCCTCCTTCATGTCGAAGACCATGACCGATATCCGCAAAAAAATCACGAAGGTGCCGTATATCATACGCCATTTCCCTACAAAAAATTGGGCAAATATCTATAAAAAAAACTATGGAAATTTCCATAACGCTGTAATTACAGCGTTAAAAAACCTTATGCTGAAAATTAAAGCTCCCTCAGAATCGAAAGCTTTTCACAAATTTTTCATAAATTAATTTAGAAGATACTTCCCACGATAGTGCATTGAGATAAATGTCTGATTTTTTCAAGCTTTTTTTATATTTCCCCGAGGGAACAATAATATTTTATAGCTATAGTTACTGTTAAAAGTATAGTACGGCTTATTGACGTTTAGCAGTTGCATGAATTATGCACATGCGTTAGCAACCACCAATTTTACAAGCATATGTTTATTGTTCAATGCTATCTTTTCTATTCAATGCTATATTGTTCAATAATATATATATACATAATATAGTAGGTTTTCATAACATGAATATTCCCTGCACACTACCAAAAATTTACTTCCCCAAGATTCTAATAGTGAACAGGACTGAAATATATGTTCATTGATTTGAAATATTGCCGATGATTTGAGACGATGTTTATAGTGATTTGTACCACATTCTAAGGTACGATATGCCTATTTGGTGTGTTATTCAAGTGTTAGTACAAGGCATCAATTCTCGTCTACTAAATGCATAGAATATTTTTTATAAATCCAAAATAAAATCTTATACGCAACTGAGAGTTCTAGCTTGATGATATCTATTATAATTCATCGTTCCCTGACCTCTTGTAATGATTAATCTCGAAAAAAATATTTCGCCTACACATGAAATCGAATGTACAACCTACCTGCCGATGTGCTGCCTATGATACGCATGCCGCTGCCACGCCATCGAGTGCTTTCGGCATCTTGATCGTGGATATGGCATAAGAGACAAAAATGATTTCGTCTGTACTCCCGAATACCTGTTACCTCCGATTTAAGTGAAATTTTGCAGAGATCTTTTATTCTAATATAAGTTAATGCCTTAATGCATTTTTAGCGCATCGCAATAGTTTTGTACCATGTAATGATGAATTGTTTATGATTTATTATTTGATACGACCTGATGAATGCATTGTAATGTGTGTCGTACAAGAACAGAAAGTCAACTACAAGAAGTGTTGAACTGATGTTCGAATTGGTTTGTATGAAAATTCTGCATAGGATCTTTTTTCATAAAGTTTCCATAACACTTCATGTTAAAAAGAAGACCTTTCTAGGTAAAAACAGATAACCAAGAGTATTTTATAAAAACAAGAAAAATGGGTTAAAGAAGTTAGCATTTTTAGAAATGGGATGCGAAAAACAAAAAACAAACGATTTTTATCTCTCAAACCGTGGCACTTTTACTAAACTAAAATTCCAGATGGATATTATTAAATATGATGTGGCCAGCGTGTCATCTCTACAAAGTGTCGTAAAAATGAGACGGTTTTAAGAGTCCTAATTTTTCATGAGAAGTTCGATCGTTTGGCTTGAAATTTTACCATTATAGTGGGATGTATTTTTACTTGATTATAGACGAAAATCAGTTAATTGTTGAATATTAAAACTACCAAGCCGTGGTTGCTCCAACTTATGATGCAAATGATTTTACGTCTTCGCCATAAGTAAACATTGCCATAATGTTTTACGAATAATCACTTTTCATAAGGTCTTGTAACGAATTATTCTCGACAAGCGTTAATATTAACCATATCAATTATACTAACTTGGAAAAAATAGTAGAAGTTTGTCTGAACAAAACCTAACGTACAGTATACAACGTGAGTATATGTACGCCAATTTTGTGATAGCACTGAATTAAGCATATTTATATTGTCAAGTATTTTACAATCGTTGATAATTATTTGGGTATAATGGATGGTCACACACGCTGCCCAAATCGCATGTCTATCATCGATACAGTCACCTGTATCACATTATGATAGCGGTGTCAATAAGCCATGGCGAATTATACTATCCTCTCTTTGACCATCGGCGTTTTTTGTCAATGGACTTTCCTCTCAGTATGATGTGCTTTTCCAAGCACCTACAATTTTTGCATATACAACCAAATCCGTACACACACAGACTGACCTGCAGCTATACTTTTGAACTTCACTTTTCGACGCTTTGGAACATTCCGAACACGAAAAAATCTCGATAAACATTTTTTTAACGGAAACGTCTCTCTATAAAGGACCAAACACAAGATAAAATCGTACAAAAAGCAAAGACATTGCGCAATGGAACTTCCAATTTCTGCATTCGACGACTTTGCTCGATTATTTTTATCTTGCAAACAATATGTTCTAAGTTTCTACTTCTTCCCCTGTGGTTATTTATATATATACATATATATATATATATCTATTTATTTATTTATATATATATATATATATAACCTATTTTCATATATATATATATATATATATATATATATATATATATATATATGTATATAAATATACAGGGTGTCATGTTATGAATGGACAATCCTACAATATGTCCTACGGATCATGTCCTACCATATGCAGGAATTTCAGTTTAGTAAAAGTCCCACGGTTTTCGCGATGAAAATCATCTGCTTTTGGTTTTCGCATGCCATTTCAAAAAATTATAACCTTTTTTACCCAATTTTTTAATAAAATACTCGTGGTTATTTGTTTTATCTAGAAAAATCTTCTTTGTAACATTAAATGTTAAGGAAACTTTATGAAAAAAGATCTCGTGCAGAATTTCCATACAAACCAATTCGAACAACTGACTTGATACTCTGCGGAGTGAAAAAAAATACTACGCATATCGTGCTAATTACTTAAAACGTTGCCTAGTCATCGTCGATTCATATCATTTGTATTAATGGCATGTGAAAATAATCGTCTAAACCATACAAAATATTACGGAATAAAATTTGGAACAAAATCGAGAAGCTCAAGTCCATTCGTATGCAGAGAAGGGTCACTCGTGTCGGGACGAGAGGTGGTTGAGCTGTGATAAATATCATAAGACTTCTGATTACGTGCAATCACGAGCGGCTCAAATTTCCCTACATATATGTAGACGAATATATATATATATATATATATATATATATATATATATATACATGCACGGTAAACTTGGTGCTCGATATTAATTGGTGTTAAAAAGTTAGTAGGGATTACGGGAGGGATAATGCTTCTGAACGATCGCATAACTGCAACGGGTACGTACCTACTATTTTCCATCTCCCTTCGGCGTTCCATCGCGAGATTAATTATGTAACGGTTGATTCGGCTGAGAGCGCCTGGAAGCCGCCGGAAGTGGAAAGGGCTCAAAAGCACATGAACCAGAGGTGGAGGGAAGAAGTTGGAAGGAATAGAGAGAGAAGGGGCGGGAGAGGGAGAAGAGGAGCGCGAGAGTGTGCAAGAGGGTGAGAAAGGGATTGTTGAGCTTAGGCGAAGCGGTATGGCGATGAGACTCTGCCAGGGTCGTGAATTCAGGAGACTTCGAAAGGGTATACGCCTTTCAAAGTTCAACGTACACGTGAAAGAGAATGTTCACATCCACCCAATCCATGTATTCGTTCATACGGCGATATCCTATAAACGTATCCTGGCGACTATTATCTTCAAAAATTATATTTATAGTAGCTCGCACAATGAACGCTGCGATTTGAATAAAATAATAAATTATTTTCGTAAGTGCGGAAGATATGAATTCTATCCGACGAAATACGAAAGAATAAATTTGGTACGTTCGTACTTGTGCAACCATATTCTGTGTATACATATACACACACACACATATATATTTTTTATTATATTATTATACGTATTTTTATTACAATAGATAGTCAAACTTTTTATTATAATGTGATATATATATATATATATATATATATACACATAGATACGTGTGGGTGTATATATATAGTGTGGCCTGAAAAATGACTTCCGAAAGGAAACTCCACATGCCTCGTATACCAATCCAAATCACCCCCATGTGCGTTCTACAACTTTTTTACCTTTCAAGAGAAAAAAACAATTTTTTCATATTTTCCGAGTTTTCCCGTAGCATATATTTTATTTATTTATTTTTTGTATATATACTTTCCTCTTAGAAGTTTGTAAAAGCACCTAGGAATCATTTAAGCTAGTATAAGTAATTTTTTACACGTAATCTCTAATGATCGATTCTCTCAAACCTATTTTCAAGTTTGATCAATATCCAAGGCTATCCAAGGCAATATTCAAGAGTTCAATCGGCCATTAATTTATTGCTTAACCGTGCACTACATAGGATTACACGCGTAAAAGAAATCGCGAGAAAAGAGAAAAATTGGCAAATGTTTTTTTTTCTCGAAAACAACAAAAGTTCGTACAACGTCCACGAGGATGATTCGGATATTGATACGAGGGTATTGATTGCTTTTCGACGTCTCTTTTCAGAC
>OX632356.1:42445671-42472258 GCA_951751655.1 Ophion costatus
AGAAAAAATGATCGAGAAACAATGAAGATAAATAAAAAATGGAAAAAAAGAACATGTAAAGATCGTTGGAAAAGATTGAGGCCAGCGAAGACAAAGAACAGGTTGAAGAAGATGCAGAAAAAGCTATGGAAGGAGAGAAAAATAGAGGACGACGATAAAGACGAAAAAAAAGTCGCGGACATCAGAAAAGAGGAAAAGACGACGAAGAAGATGAAGAGAACATGGAAAACAAACAAAAATGGCGAAGAAGATACTAAAGACGAAGAGCAGGACGCAGAAAATAAAAAAGTTGTCAATGACAAAAACGTCATGCGTAATCCGTACAATAAAACACACGAGATCGATCGCGCAATTGTGCACTATAGACCGACGAGCATATGGTGCAAACGCTCGTCAAAGCTATTGTATATTAATACAGCAGCAGGAAAACTGAATCACTCGACGCGTGATTCACGTGTACGAGAAAATCCTCATTCAATTAAAATGTGCCGACCGAACGCGACAGTCGAGCCAATTTCTCAAAATAATCCTCCTTCATTATACCTTCATTGCATTTTGCGATAATTATTCTTTCTCCTCGCACTTTCTACGAACCTGTGCCATTTCTCGCACCAAGTCTCAATGGCAAAAGCCATGACAATTATTCTAAATACCTAACAAATTCAACGACGTCGAAGCTTCCATCATTGGAATACAACGATTATTCGTTCACTTTTTATTTCTTTATTTATATTTTCATCCGAAGCCTTCTTTTTTTGCCAATTGCGGTCGTGAGTCTCTGATGAAAATCCGTAAAACGTATGAGTGGTTTCGACAGCCAAAAAAAAATTAAAAAATTGAAAATAATTCATTTTCGTTGCGTTCCAACGATGCAGACTTCGGCATCATGAAAATCCTTAGCCCTAAAGTAGAATTGAGTGGAGTGAGTAGCCAATTATAATTCCGATCACTGCTCAATTTTACTACTTGACATTTTTTTTCGCTTCTTTCGCTTTCTCTCCGAACGAAATTCGTTGATTCCGCAGTCGATGGAAGAGGGACGAGGAACACGTGCAACGTATTTTTGGAAAATCGCACCAAAAGAGAAATCGTTTTTGAAGTAGAATCGCTTTCGCAAGACGGATATATTTATTTTCGCGAGAAAAAATGTCAGGCACCACGCTCGAAACTTTGGTCGGCATAAATCGTGAGGTATTTGACTGTAGCCTGTTGTTGGTACGCTGGACACATAGTATTAATGATCTCGTCTACGAGAGATAGAGAGGGAGAGAGAAAGCAAGAGCAAAGGAGCGAGAGAGAGAGAGAGAGAGAGAGAGAGAGAGAGAGAGAGAGAGAGAGAGAGAATCCGACCGATCTAATAATGCTCACATACACGTGGTGAGGCAACTAGAGAAGCAGCCATATTGATTGGCTCGCTCTCCTACGGTATTACGTAACGTCATTAACACATCAGTTACACATGCGCTCCTAGTCACGAGAAACGCCTCGCGGGTTCCTGTCGATGCTGGACTTCGAGCCTGCGGCAAATCAACGTCTGAAAAGCCCGGGTCCTTTCCTATATTCATATATCTCTCTTCCTTCATAGGCCTCAATGCCTGATTGACATACGACACCATCAATGTCACCGTACTCTTGCACACTTCGAAGAACACATTTTACCTCTCCCAATTAATTACCGGCCTCGTTTCCACATTATTCTCCTAAGATTTATTATACCCCTTGATTTACAGCTCAAGCTAGCTAGAAGATGAGTGAAGAAATCCTCAAAATTGCCGATCTTATAGAGGGACAATATTCGATCGAAAGAGCAGGAATCCTCACAAAACGTAATCATCACGAATAAAACTCTTGCATCGAATTCATCAAACATGCTATGGCATTGCAGTTCGAGTCGTTGGAATGCAACGAAAGTGCGTTTTAATTATTTTTGTTTTTTGATTTTTATTACCATCGATGATTTTTTTCATAAATCCAGATTGTCCGCCTCCTATGAGGATAAGCAAACCCATTTGGATGGCTTTTGTACCCCAAATCGGCAAAAAATGGGAGCATTTGAAACGAAATTAACTGTCGTTGCACTCCAACAATGCAAACTTCAACGTCGTGGTATATTTTCATCCCCATTCTCACTCTCCACGCTATTTTTCGATCCAGTTGAATTTTCCACGCGGACTCAAAATGTTCATAAAAACCTCACCTTTTTCGCAAACTATTTTCAATACGCAATATTCCACTGCACCTCTCATTGTAAGATTTTCAATTGTACGGATTCTTATTTTTTACGTTTCGATTATTAATTTAAAAAATCCACTTAGATTATTCAGTTCATCACATTCGGTATTTACGTGACGATTTTTCGTGATCGGTTTTATAATAACCAGATTATCTTGGTCATTTACATGATTATTTCTAATAATCAGTAATAACAATCAGTACCTATAGCAATCATTTTGGAGTACGATAACGGTGAATCTCGAAAAAAAAATCCTCGCAGCCCGTTGTTGCACCAAAAGATCGAAGGGGCTCAACGGATGGTTTCAACGGATGCGAAACGACTTGTGACTCGGGCTCTCTATCGTCTCGCTGAGCGTTCCCGATAGGAGAGTTAGACGCACGTATGTACGTACCGATCAGTTGGTCGTACGGGATGCGAAAGAAGCTACATTGCGTCTACTTTATGATGCACACGTGTACTCGAGAATTGCTCCGCTAATACATCTTCCTTGCTCGGCACACACACACACACACACACACACACACACATGCATGCATGTGTGTACTATGCATCATAGAACGCGTGCGTGCACTGCTACGTATAAACACGGCTGAGGATGACTCAGTGTACGAAGCGCGGCTTTCACGTTTTATAACTGTTGCGATAATGCGTTTTACGATCGCAAAGGCGAGGGTGATAGAGGAGCGAGGGAGTTGAATACCAGCAAGGCAAATCTCGATTATTGCCGTACGACCCAGATTATGCATTTCATCGCGTAGGCTGCTTTGTAACTTTGTCTCGGCTCTAGCAGCCCGTCGTGTTTTCTATCACTGGGAGAAGTTGCCATTATTCAAGCCAACTTCCCTGGGGAAAAAATGAATTCTTCTTTCGTACGAAAGTGTCACAAAAGGACCTGACATTTCAATTTAGTAAGACTACAGTATACAGAATATGGTAAGACGTATCGTTTATTTGAAAAGTACGAATATTTTTATTTCAATATAGGGTACAAGGTGGAGGTTATGTGTGGAACACAATATCCGATTAACAGCCGCCGCGAAGCTGCTTGCAAACGTTCACGAACTTGACGAAATTTTCAATAACATTTTGGCATAATTGCGGACTAATTTCATTAATGGTGCACGGAGAGAATTTTTAAGTAATTTTTACTGTGAAATCACAGTAACTCGGTGACAAATGTGCAATTCTTCAGGTTTTTAGGAAATAAATTATAAATTTTCATGGAAATGAATCAAAATTTACTTTTGCGTAATAGAAATTAAAAATATTTTCCAGAATGTTTACTGAAATTAATAGTAAAATTTCATGAAACGTAAAGATTACGACAATAAGTTAAAAAAGTGCTAATATAAATGAAATTTTTCAGTGGAACATTGAGAAATTTGCGTGTTTTCCATACAAATTTAAAAAAGGAAGCCGAAATTTTCCGTGCGTCCACCGGAATTTTACGTTCTTTATAGTAAAATCAGTTAGGGCTCGGTCGCCTGACCGTACCACAGTAGGAGAAAAGCCCAAAAACCTGGCCAAAACCCCAAAAAATAAATTTTCGAAATAGGGTCAGTTGAGTAGTCATTCAGGTAGAGGACTAGTAACTGCATTCTATTGTGGAAGGGAAAGCCCTTTAAGTGTATACCTGCGCCGCAGCGTCAGTTGGCAGTTAGTGTTCGTGAAGAGTGTACGTGTCACGCGCTGAACAGACGAAAATAACGCTGACTTCAAAAACCCATAACTTTAAAGTGACGGGTTTAATTTCAATTCTGCAACATGGATACGACTTCTGGAGGTAAGTAGAACATGTTTTTACATCGGTTGAATCTAAAGTTTATGTATAAATGATTGAAATGTAGTATAGCCTTCGGCATAAATAAAATTGAATAATTTTGAAAACTTATATTTTCAACGGTCCGAAAAGTTATATATTTTGTCACATTTTGCAAAGCTCCTAGTGTCGGCCTTTAGTTTAATGTATAAGCTTTCGAAATTTACAAGAGTTACCTGCGGAAAACGTGCGTCTTGTCCGTTATGATTTTTTTCGCATCGTGCGGTAGCCGAGCGTGCACGCGGCACTATTGAGCAGCCTCTGCGCCTCTACCTGAGAATGGGTGAAGTAGCATCATAACGGACAAGACGGCTGTTATACGCTTGAAATAAATTATTTTAATATATATGTATGTGTATATATATATATATATATATATATAAATTTTCTGTGATTTAATTATGATATATACGTATGCATATATATATATATACATATTAAAATCAACCACATAAAAATTTCTTAAATATGAATGAAATGTTATAACATTCAAATAAAATATTTGAATATATATATATTATATAGTAAGCGAAGCTTTCTTTTAACCAAATCCATGTCAATATTTTCTGTCTAATTTTCTTAAAATTATTTCAATTATTGCGGTTATTTATTTGGTAAAATAATGTACATTGTTCAAGTTTTTGTATTAATTGAAAATTTTATCTTTTCCTTTAACACCAATTTTCTACAATTTTATGTCTTTATTACAGGATCCGGTTACAAAGAATTGGTGCTGACAAGGAAAGAAGTATTTCTGATAATCAGCGAGCATTTATCCGATAAATTCGCTTCCTTGATCGAATTTATGGTAGAAAAAATTTCCAAGGACACCGGACGTACAGTTGTAGTGCCTGAGGACTCGAAACAGACTTTTTCGATACTCTTCAATCAAATGAGAACGAGGTGGCAACAAGCTCACAGAAAATCCTGTGTATTTTTCAAAAATAACGGTGAATGGCTTAGCAAGCAGGTATGTTTTGCCGCACCTACAGACACTGTAGTAACAAGCCCGGGTAATACGGGCGGCCGCCCGTCCCTTGAGTTTACAATGTCCAGTGAAAGATCTAAACGAAGGAAGACCCAAGATATTCGTACATCGTTCAACTCGGTCGAGTTAGCATACGCTACTCAGATGAGCCTTCGCTCTTCAGGACAATCCGACGCTGCAAAAGTTATTAAGGACGTAACAATGACGAGTCCTTTAAGAGCTTCCAAGTATCGTAAAGCTTACTCAGCAACGGATGAAATTACTTTATCCAAAGAGGCTGCACTTTCCGCTATGATTGAATATAAATTCTCCAAGAGTACTTACCAGGGAATGAGAAGATTAGGGAAGGAAAATAACTGTAAGCTATATCCGTCTTACGAAAAAGTGATGAAAGCAAAAAAGCGTTGTTATCCACCACGTGATGCAATCAGGATTACAGAGAGTAGTGCAGAAGTCCAACTACAGGCACTATTAGATCATACAGTTGAACGTATTTTACTCGTCCAAAATGTACTCATTCAAAGATTGACTCCAGATAATGTTCGTAAAATGGACTTGATTTGCAAGTGGGGTTGCGATGGAAGTTCTGGGCAAAGTGAATATAAGCAGACGTTCAGTGATGACAGCAAATCTGATGCGCATGTATTCTTTACTTCAGTCGTGCCATTACAACTCGTGTGTTATGATCAACAATCGAAGGAAGAAATAGTTGTTTGGAAGAACCCCAGACCCTCGTCTCCACGATTTTGTAGACCGCTTAGACTACTTTTTCTACGCGAAGACACAGAGTCAACACTTAATGAAGTCCAAATTGTTGAAGAACAAATAAAGTCACTTCGTCCATTCGAAAGTGTAATAGATGGAAAAGAAATCTCCGTAATGTACAAGTTGTTGTTCACCATGATAGATGGTAAAGTTTGCAACGCTGTATCATTGACGAAATCTGCTCAACGGTGCTATTTGTGTGGAGCAACCAGCAAAGATTTTAATGCCATCGACACTGTATTGCAAAGGGAAATCAATGAAACAAATTTGAAGTTCGGATTGTCGACGCTGCATGCGTGGATACGGTGCTTCGAGTATTGCTTACACGTGTCTTACAAACTCGGCATTAAAAAATGGCAAGCTCGAAGTGCCGAAGAAAAAAAAATTACCCAGGAACGCAAGAGGGCCATTCAAGAAGGATTCAAGAAGCAATTGGGTCTAAATATCGATCGCCCAAAGCCTGGATACGGCAGCAGCAATGATGGCAACACAGCTCGGCGATTCTTTGAAAATTCGACGGTTTCCGCTGCGATAACGGGGGTCAACGAAGAAGTTATTAAACGCTTGTACGTAATCCTACAAGTTATATCGTGTGGCCACGAGATAAACTGTGAAAGATTTGAACAGTATGCTATTGAAACGGCAAGAAAGACCGTTGCATTATACCCTTGGTACTCCATGCCTACTTCGGTGCACAAACTATTAATTCATGGTCCAGTGATAATAACTCATGCTCTATTACCAATCGGCCAATTATCCGAAGATGCTCAGGAAGCTCGAAACAAAGACATCAAACGATATCGAGAAGATTTTGCGCGAAAAAGTTCCAGGGTTAAAACTATGGAAGATGTTTTTCATCGGCTCTTAGTTACTTCTGATCCGTACATTTCAAGTGTCAGAAGACTACCACAGAAGAAGCTGAAGAGTTTGTCGCCGGAAGCTGTAGCGATGTTGATCGCTCCTAAAGTGACTGCTGCAGCAGACGAATTTTGCGCCGAGATTGAAGCCGTGCCGGGAGTTGTAATAGATACAAACTCGGATAATGATTCTGACTCCGACTCCGACTCCGATTACGATTTTGATTAAGAATAAAATTTTCTATTTTTGAAACGTTCCGTATGTATTTTGGAAATAAAAATAATAATTGCGTAGAATACACTGTTCACGTTTATTTTATTATGATGATTTTTTTAAATATATTAATTTATCTATTTAGCAGGATACTCGGCCATTTTGTTTATAACAATTTGCTGTAAGCTCTTTGTTGCAAGTTATAAACAATAGATATCGGATTGATAATCAGCGACCTTGAAAACCCGTATATACCAATTTTTGTCAACATCTGGTAACTTTTTAACGTTCATGTCGGCCATATTGGATCGGCCATTTTTTTTACGATAATTTGGCTTGCGGATTCGTAATCAGCGACCTTGAAAACCCGTAAATACCAATTTTTGTCGACATCTGGCAACTTTTTAACATTCATGTCAGCCATATTGGATCGGCCATTTTGTTTACGATAATTTGGCTTTCAGATTCGTAATCAGCGACCTTGAAAACCCCTGTAAGCCAATTTTCATTCCCGTCAAAGGTCATTTGAGGTTTTGGCCAGGTTTTTGGGCTTTTCTCCTACTGTGCGTACGCGTGAGCTCTGTGTGCGAGCGTGCGTATACGTGAACGCAAGCTGTAGAGTGCGCTTGTGTATGATGCAGTATGACGAGCACGAACGACGCCGACCCGCGTTGCTTAGCAACAGCGGTACCGCGCATGCGCATTATAGTACGAAGCATGGGCCAAGAAAGCCTCGTGGTCTCGTGCAGTCTAACGAGTTCTACGCAGTTCTACGCAAGAAAACAAAGAAACGTGAAAAGAAACTTCGATAAAGGACGTCTACAATGGTACGGAAAGATGATATGCTAAAATAAGTAGCAATCAAGAACACAAATGTTCAGAAACGCCGATGAAAAAAGTATGTATTTAATCATAGGGAATTAATTTTCCGCTAGGGATTTTAGAAATTTCAAGTTTGTCCAGGTTATTTTTACTGTAGAAACTTGGAATTTTTGAGGCAGCCCATTGTTAAAATTCTACATGAGAATGTGTCAGAATTTTTACTGAAAGAAATGTAAAAAATTATGCTACTTGCTTAAATTTTTACACGAATGAAAGCTAAATATTAAAAGCTAGTGTCAATTTTTGACTATGTGCACATTTGTCACCGGTTTCAAATTTTTAATGTAATTTTTACGGAGATTTCACCGTAAAAAATACTTAAAAATTCTCTCCGTGTGCGTCCAATTGATTCTTTGAGCTCCGGAATGGCTTGCGGATCATTGGCATACGCTTTTCCTTTCGGAAAAGCCCAAAGAAAGAAATCCAATGGCGTCGCACGATCTTGGTGGCCAGTTCACATCGCCGCGACACGAGATAACACGGCCATGATACTTCGTCTGCAATAACGCAGTGTGGCAGGTTGAAAGAATGTGTCTTTCAAGTACATGCCGGCCAATTCAATCCAAAAAAGTAGGTCAGAATTGAAACGGTGAGGTTAAATTTTGTGATTAAAATCACCATAGTGATACGAGATGGTGCGTAATGATGAACAAAAGACGTGCGGACTTTGCAAACTGTCTCGGCAAAATTTTCACCATTTTTGTAGTGAATTTTCACAATTTCTATGAGTTGCTCGATCGTGGCATTTTCTACGACTTAAAATTAATAATTCCTGATGCCAGTTGTCAAATATTAGTACTGTATGTTGGCCACAAAAAAAATGAAGTGCCATTTAATATGTCAGATGATTTTGAGATACCTTGTAGTTTATTTTTCCTAGGTTTTTTAAAATTACATGTACACAATATATATATATATGGGTGTGTGGGGGGGGGTGTATATGTACGCTTTCCTTAAATTCAGAATTTCCAATAATTAAAAAAACAATGCGATTTTATATTTTTCGAATTTCAATTATAAATACATGTTTATAATTTTGTAAGTTCATCTTGGCTCTCGCAGCGCGTGATGTTCACTATGACTAGGATAAATTGTTATTATTCAATTCTCTAGTTTCTATTCATGCCAACTTCCCTGGGGAAAAAATTTTTTTTTCCTTTGGTACTATATCATTTTTTTTCATTCTTTTTTTAAATTTATTATATTATATTACCTTCTATGCTCCTTCCTTCTATGCTCAATATTATGCTAATCCCAATGTCATTACTATTCGATTAATATAAGCATAACTATAAAAGGTAATTTCAAAAACTGTTCTATCTCAAGTATGGAAGATTTATTTTTTTATTTAAAGATCCAGAAGCAGCCAGATTTGCTGACACGCAACATCAAATGAATATAGCGCATTTAACCTTCCCCGTTCACACTGGGTCATTTTGACCCGGACGAATTTTCATTAGAATGGTTAGTTTTTCTAAATAGAGAATTGTCAAAAAAAAATTCGCAACAATTTCATTTTATACTTTCCGAATTTCAATTATGCTTGTTAAAGGTGTAACCCCGATTTTTGAAATACAAAAACCGGCCCTATGTAATCTAACTGCAGGCGGATAAAGTACAAGTCACATTGACCAGGGGTGTCTAAATCGTGGCTAGAGATAAGTGGGCAACGAAAAGTTAAAATGCCTTATGTGAATATATAGGGTAGGGAATAGGAATTTTAACATGGCCGTCTTTTATTTTTTTTAATTAGCAAAACACTGTTAACATTCCTCATCGTGTCTGCATAATTGGAAGTCGGAAAGTACAACATTAAATTGTTGTTAAAAATAATAGAATATTGTCAATTAACGAAAAGTGAGCATTCTATTTGAAATTCGTATTCGTAATATATATATATATATACACATATATATAAACTCATAAAAATGCGGCCAAGGCCGCGAAAAAGGCCTTGGACAAGAATAAAAATAATGAAACAAAAAATAAATTAAACAATCGTTGCATTCCAACGATGCAAGCCGCAACGTCGTAGAATTTTTCGAGTATTTAGAATGATTGTCATGGATTTTACGGTTGAGACATTATGCAAGAAATAGCATAGATTCGCAACAACTGCGAGGAAACCACTAATTATTGCGAAATGCAACGAAGAAGGATTATTTTGAAAATTGACTCAACCGTCACGTTTGGTTGAACAAAGTCGTGTACATGTGAACATACATACACGCGTACATGTCATTCGTGTGCATGACTGCTGTAAATAATCTTTTACATAAAGCTCCACTTCCACCGTTGAAAAAAATCTCGTAAAACGCTTCCAAAATTTAAGAATGAATGAAAGCCGACATGTGCCTCGTTCAACTTTAATATCGATTTGCAACATCATCGGTTTTCATTTACCTGCACGGATTTCATCAAGTTCCCTCTTTTTCCACGATCGTGAAAAAAAGAACGATCGTTCTCCACGGGCGATGGTCACCTGGCGCAAGAACATATATATAAATATATAAATATATAAGAATACATACATACATATATATATATATATATATATATATATATATATATATATATATATATATATATATATATATATGTATTCTTATATATTATAATATTTTATTTATATATATATAGAATTTTATTTTAACCGGGTGAAAAAAAATTATCTATTCTAGAAATGGCATGCAAAAAACCAAAAGCAGATGATTTTTATTGCAGAAACCGTGAGACTTTTACTAAACTGAAATTTCAGCATACTATAATTTGAGTATAGTAGGACATGATCTGACCTATCGATAGTTGCAGGATTGTCCATTCATAACAGGACACCCTGTTATGAATGTGTATATATACGTATATATAGGTAATTCGGAGGTGCGATCGGCGCGTTGCGGCGAGGCGGCGTGACTAGAAAACACCGGCTTGCCCTTGGCACGGGCGCGATGCCGACGCGAAGAGCCGCCCCGTATGGAGCACACTTCGCTAAATCGTTTTCGCCGTGCAATCGGCGGCGCGGGCGCTCGCTATGCACGCCGTAAACTCGTAACCGACAGCGCGGATCTGCGATGAGGGATGCGGAGACGTTGGAGAGGAGCTTGCCCGACGGTTCGGAGGCATACGCGCGCTGAACGAGAAATATTGCTCTCAACCATCTCGCTGGTTATTTTTGGCCCCTTTTACGAACCGCAGAGTTTAAATTTATGAAGACACGCACTCTTCGTTCGCGCGCGAGCAGGCGGAGGAATGAGGGATAGATCATGGTTTGAGAGCGAGAAAGAGAGAAAGAGACGAAGAAAGAGGAAAAGAGACGGTAAATGAGTACATATATATTTTAATATAACCGTCCGCATCATGGTAGACAATTGTCCCCGTACTCAATGTTCTGTAAACCCCAATGTCTTCAAAAACACCACCGAGTTAAGGGGTTACCCACACTTGCGATTTTGAAAAAATCGATTTTTTTATTGCATTTTTTTTAAGTATAAGTATCTGAGAATATGTCCTGAAAATTTCAAGTCGATCCGAACAAAATTGACTGAGATATGAGCGCTGAAAGAGAAGAATCCGTGAATTGAAGAACTGAAATTGAAACTTTAAACGCGTTTTTCTCAAAATGGCATTTCTGAAGTCGGTGACCAAGATTACTCGAACACTAATGAACCGATCTTCTTGAAATTTTGCAGGCTTATTTAATACATAAAAATGTAGTCTTTAATCGTTCGATTTTTTTTTCGAAAAAAATGGCCGTTTTATAGCCAAAAAAAGGCCGTTTTTTTTCGTTAAAATCGAACCATTAACTTTGACTGTCCGCCATTTTGTAAAAAATGAATATTTTTTAAAATCCTTCGATTAAAGACTAGTTTATACTTATATTTGACTAAATCCATCCGCATTTTTTTTTTCAGATGATCCACTTCGCCGCAATGTTGGTCACCGCAAACCGTGTATATAAAAACATTATTTCATTGACGGCCATTTGCCACTAAACAATGTAATATTTTTCAATAAAAAAATTACTGAAAATTCTTCAAGATGTGTTCTTTAAGATGGTATATTGATCGATTAAAAAAGTTTTGTAGTTTTCTTTAAAAAAATTCATGAAAAAGGCCTTTTTGCGCTTTAAGTGGGGGTAACGCCTTAATGTAAGAATATGTAAAGGACAAATCAACCACAGACTTGTCCCCAAAATGAACAATACGTTGAAAAGGTGGTCTCAAAGTTTGCATCGTTCCAATGCAACGAATTTTGTTATAAATATTTTAATTACCGCATTTTTATTGTTTTACCATATTTTTTATCATTTAAATTCTAGATCTCTAAATGAGGCACTTCAGGGGGGACCATCGTAACGGATGAAAACATCAATTTGTTTTCTTGCTTTTCCTCAAAGTATACATACATTCAAGAATATGTGAAAAAAATGTTAAAGTTAAAATATTGAAAATTGACCGAGTTAAGGGCGATTTAGCGAAAGCAGCTAGGGCAATGATTTGCCTATAGGTCAAACTTTCAATGGTGTTTTTCGCGAAACGACTTTTCTCG
Organism: Ophion costatus; assembly: GCA_951751655.1. Classification (NCBI taxonomy): domain Eukaryota; kingdom Metazoa; phylum Arthropoda; class Insecta; order Hymenoptera; family Ichneumonidae; genus Ophion; species Ophion costatus. Next base: position 42,457,981 of record OX632356.1, read on the forward strand.
ACCTGGCCGGAATCATAGCTCCAGCTATAATTGTCCAATTGTCAATTTCTATCGTTAGTAGGATACGTTTTACGTAGCCGTTTTTTTTAACTTGGTATTTTTAAGCCCCTGAATATAAGTAACCGTTTCGTCAAAATTACACTTTTGAACTCCCGCCATTTTGTGAGAACTACATGTGTATAGATAATAAACCTTTTTTTTTATTTTTCGGACGAACCATAGTGAAGTTATCGATCCGGCCGTTGGACGACATTTTTTATACAGCGGCTCTATTACACCTCAATAACGATGTTCATTTTTTCTTTTTTTTTCATAAAAATTTACACGAAGTAAATTCAATGTATGCTCATTAACATATCGTTTATCCAAAATCCAAATAAATAATCCAGCAGACAAAAAAAATCGAAAAAAACGTCTTTTTTCGGCCCGTCACTCGGCTGTTCTTCCTTAAAAAATAATTTATGAGTTTTGATAACGAAGCTACAAGAAGTGCGAGCAATTGAAAAATGACATATTTCGTTGCATTCCAACGATGCATACCTCAGTCTCGTTGAAACAATGAAAGAAGCCTGAATAAACATATACAAAGTGTACATGTGCCCGTACTGAAAGAAGGAGAACTCAAGGACCACGTAATAAAGTAGCGAATTACCGCGACAGCGTAATGTGAAACGTGTTATTTTTCATTTGTTTTAATTACAATAAAGTACAGCTGAGGGGGTCCGGGAGAATCGACGAAAGACTCAAACGCATTTGTAACACGAGAAAAAATACATTTTCCACGTTTCCCTTGGTTTCTACCCCGCATCTCCCCCCTTTCTCGCGGGTTGGACGGTATAGTGATGCTCGCTTGGCGAACTAAGTAGATTACTCAACAAGTGGCGGTTGGATCGTGGCCGCAGTCGACGCTCGACGACGACCACTTCCAGTCACCACTAACTCGTTCTGCCGCGTCTGTCTCGTTATTATCTCTCTCCCTCCCTCTCGTCTTTCCCCTCCCACGCCCTTTTGTCTTTCTTTCTCTCGCCTCTCATTGTCCCTCTCTCTCTCTCTCTCTCTCTCTCTCTCTCTCTCTCTCTCTCTCTATCGAGATCTCGGGTTTCCAATCTACCAGATTTTCGACAACGAAGATAAACCGTGCCCGATGGGGTGATCGTCTTCGAGAAAGGACGAGAACTCTCCGAAGACCAAACAAGAGACTCGTTGATGAAACAAAAATCAAACGCACCAAAGATCAATTCTCCCGACCTGTTTCTTTTATTTTCCAACTATTCGAACGGCCGCGAGCCATCCGAGCATGTAATTAACGATTTTACGTATAAATTGTGCTTCGCAACTTACGAGGAACATCACTCAAGTGTCCACTTTCGATTTTGTTGGAACTCACATATGTGATGAAGAATTGAAAACTATTAAACACGTTTTTTTTTTTTCGGCGGAAAAACGGTTTTGAGGGAGAAAACCACCCCTCGAAGATAGACGTGTAACCCCTTATTTTGATATTTTTCAATCCTTCTACGGTGGATTTTTCGTCGTTTTACATAAGAAGAATTTTGTTTTTGTTTTCATTCAGATCGGTAGACTACTTGTAAGTGAAACTGCAAAATCGCCCCTCGACACTCCTTTCTTTGGGCGGTGGTCCCCCCTTAAATCCGTTTTTTCGCCGGTAAAAAAAAATACGTGCCCAACAGTTCCCAATGCGTTATCACATATATAAGTTTCAACCAAATCGAAGGCGGACACTTAAGGACTTAGGCCACAGTAACGGGTATAAAATCATGTGCGAATGTAACAATTTTTTTTCGTATGGAAAAGTGATTCACTCATAACATTAATTACACATCTATTAAGTATGAATATCAAACTGTTGGAAAAAATATATATATTTTTTTCGATGTACAAAATGGCCGACTATTCGAAACTTCTCGAAACAGCTTTTTTCCAATTGGCGTGACAAATAACGTCAACAATTTTCACTCGATGGACTTCAAATTTAAAAGTTATGTTCCCGATTGCATTTCGGAAATAAAACTTTTCATTTTATGAGCAGTTATAACGAAATTTTTCACTGAAAATTCATTTCTTAAGTCCAAATACCTACAACTTTTGAATAAAACAATATTTTTTAAATTTCGTACGTACTTCTCTAGGTATTCTAATGTAGAGTGACGAGAATTTTTGTTTTTTGTTCTAGGTAAAATATTGTGGATGCTAAATGTCACGCCACGGAGCGCTTAAAAAAAAGATAACAAAAGAAAATATTAGTAGTCGGCCATTTTGTACATCGCAAAAATAAAAATTTCTACCAGCTTGATATTCATAATCAATAGATGTGTAGGTAATTTTAAGTGTAAATCACTTTTTCATACGAGAAAAAATTGTTAAATTCGCACATGATTTTATACCCGTAACTGTGGCCTAAGGCCCTAAGTGACGTTCATTGTTAACATCAGCCAAAATTACTATTTGCATCCGCGCAGTCTAACAAATTCACGCGGTTCAGAGGACGCGAACGTGTAAATAAATATTCATCACTAGAAACGCTACTGTTCTCTCTTCAGTGCTAATCTTAAAAATAATCTAAAGCTAATCTAAAAACTAATCTTGCGTTTTTCCTTGGCTGCAAAAAGATGTGTACATTATTTAACGACGCTTTTTTTTTTTTGGAAAGACACAAAAATGTATTCTTAAGGGGTCTGTGGAAGTTGAAAATTGACAAAAATAAAATTGTTTCGCGTAGTTTTATAGCGTAGAGTGTTAACTTCCATTTGCAACAAGGATTTTGTCATGAGTCCGAAAATTGACCGAGTTGTGACAATTTTCGTAACGCTGCGATTCGCCGTCTTTTTGCGTTTTTCTCGAAACTATGTCTTACGAAAGGGCGTAAGTCGTATCTGAAGATCCATTCGTCCACGTTGAATTCGGATAGAGCATAGTTCATAACACTTTCCACCGTATAACCGGATGATTTTTATATACGTTCATCCATTCGTTCACAACAAATTATTAAAGTTATTTTTTTGCTCAACGTACGAACATTTTTTTCCTGCACCTCGCCGTTTTTGTAATTTTCAAAATTTCAAACAGTACCCGGTGATAGGAAAGTTTTATCATTATACTGAAAGTTTATGACCATTTAAATAAAAAAATATGTACCATTCTAGGTCACCTGAGTTCTCAGAACTACCGACGCCAGTTACCTTCGCAGCGGCGCCTTGTTTAAATATTAATGACCTCCTTGTCCACCAATATTTTTCAATTTGAAAAAAAAACTCAAACCTAGCAAGACTATGTATTGATTGGACGTAAAATCCCGACCTCGTCTTCCCAATACTCTCATCAGGAAAAAACATCAGAATCGGACCCATTTTTTGGGACCCGAAGTTTATGCAGGCCCGTTAAGCACCTAGGCGATTCCTTCCCGATCGGACGTTAATCATATTTTCTTACCATCATTTGAAATATGCCGCAATTTTTTTCGGCAAATTGAGCTGACCACCAGATCGACAGGTTCTTTCGAATGGCTTTGAATACCGAAGCCACGTGAGCAATCACATCGGTACACAGGACGACAGAAAGGTTGCTCTCAAGCATCGAAGGTTAATACGAGGTATCATAATTTCATGAGGGACAACGTTGAACCAATAAACGGAGAATCGACGTGCTCGCACGAACCAAACGCGTAGTTAGTATCCAAAAGGCGGAAGGGTCATTCGACGGCATTGTCTGCCTAACTACCCCCCCCCCCCCTCTCACACTCATTCTGATTCACCTACACCCACAAGCCCCCTGTATGGATGGGTTAACCTGCAGCTCGATGAGCTCGCACACAGGTCGCTTGGGTCTCGGTAATTAGCAGAGATTGGAACGATGGGCGACTCGATAGTGTAAGCTCGATACGGAGAAACGATGTATGTGAGTTTGCAGTACGGCCCGTTTAACTTCGCTACAGTCATAGCCCTTTAATCCCTTCGTTCTCTCTCCTGACCAAGCCCTCCTCCCCTGCTTACCAACATCCGATGTTCCAATATCCCAGCACGCATAACTCTCGACCGGAAAGCTGTATATTCGATACCGTTTACGCACACCCCGATATCGCGGATAGCCGAATGATGCAATAGATCGTAGGCATAACCACCGCAGGGAGTATCGCGTAGGAGCGAAGAGGGAATCGATTTTAGATCGTATCGATTCTCAGTTCGTCGATCAAAATTCTATCGCGTACTTTCCTCCGAGACGATTGCCATTTCGAGAAAAACAAAAGTCTCAATTTGTTAATCTCTTAAGGTAGTCCTATGGCCACACTTCAATTCATAGGATCTTCATAATTTTTTTTTCAGCTTCACTAAATATATTAATAATCGTCGTCGTTTGCAGGGTCGGTTATCGACCTTATTACAGAGAAAAAAAATATACAAATTGCGTACTTTAGTGAAGGAATCCCGAGACGACATACAAAAACCCAATTTCCGGTCACTACAAAAGTGTATACAATAGTGAGAGTCCGTCAGATTCTTAAAAATAATCAGATTTGCATGCTTAACACGTGTAGTAACCCAATACTGTCAGAAACAAATACGCTTATTAACCTAATTTTCATGTAATATCAAGTTTAATTTGAACTTCCGGTATTGGATTTATTACCACTTGCTACTAAAAAGAGACGTGATAGCAAGGCAACAGATGAGTCTAATCCTCATCTCACTCATTCGAATTTCCACACATATTTCATTTTCAACCGACATATTTCGCCGACACAAATTTCCCACGCTTTTTTACCAGTCGTGGCCCGAATACAATGCTTTACATTTACCGAACCTGACATTGTTTTGACAGATCGACGTTGAAAAGCGTGGAGGTTAAACTCACCTGAATTATTAAAAAGACACGGAGATAGAACTAATGTTGCCAAATATCAAACCTGGAAATACTACGCGAATCGTTGGAATAGCTATTTTTTCATTTTTCTAATTAAATGTGAACATTCGTTAAACAGTTTACAAATGGAAAATGTTAGTTATTACAAATTATGTTTTTTGCGGAAGTTAAAAATATAAATTGTGCAGATCTCGAGTATGATCAGTGGTATGACTAGTGTGGAGCGATAGGACTACCTTGAAGGAGAGCAAAACGAAACCTTTCTTCTTTCCGAAACACCATTGCGCTTGGAGAAAAATGAGAAAAGGATTTTCCGCTATCGCTCCTGTACCCGTAAGTCGCGCGATAAACTTTTTACTTTGTGAGAGGCAATAAAAGCGTCGACATTTGGTCGTCGAAGAGAGGAGAGGGCACCAATGACAGAAAACAAAAGGGAGAAAAGGGTACAGCGGTTGAAGGTGAATGAGGTCATCCTTGGGGATCCAGGACAGAGATGATCGCTGCAGGGTAAGCAACGATGGTGAGTGGAGATTCAAGGTCATAAATAGAGAAAGGAGAAATAGAGGCAAGATCTATAAGACGAGAAACGTTGAATTTGAGGTTAAAGCACGAAAAGGGGATCAGTTCGAGGTCAAAAACGGATAGGACAAAGAGAGAGTCACACAGCGAAGAAGAGAGGAAGAGGTAGGCTTGTTCAAAGCCAGTGAAGGATGACGTGACCACTCGAGGGGGCCAGAAAGGAAAGAGAGATAGGCAGCCAGAGAAAGGGAGCAACACAGAAAAAGCAGGACAATCGTGGAGGCTCGATCGTTTGCTTTATCCGGAAACGATCGTCGACGAGTCTCGTTATTCGTGAAATTGCACGGGGCAACACGACCGCAACCATCGTATCGCGTGTATATAGGAACCACCGTGAGGTGTCCATTTCTCGCGTTACGGTCCAAACAGCGAGAAAAAGCCCGGGAAACCCGCTTGCCATGGAAAACGTTTGACAACTCGATTGTACGTATCTCCAGAAAATCGAGAAAGATCATCGCATCATTTTATCCGTGCAGGCGAGCCTCTGCAGCAGATTTCGCCAGATCAGGGCTCTCCCTTAGAATATAGGATTAAATATAGTTTTAGTATATTTTTGTGGGGTTACAAGTATAGTTTTAGGATACAAATAGTTTAGGATATTTTTCGTGGGGTTACGAATGTCAGCCAGTTTCTTTTTTTTAAGGATGTTGAGTCCCAAATCGCAAATGATGATAAAATTCTGAAAATTTGGTATGTTTTTGTATAAAGTATTTCAGAGGTCGTGTAAAAATTTCACAATTACGAAGCTCATTATTGAACAATTAACATTCACAAATTAAATGTTGTTTTATGGAAACTGATGTAACTTTGCAATAAGTTTTTTTTTTTGACCTCTCAATTTTATAATATCTACAATATACTGAAAGCAACGGAAACAAAACGAAGTTTATTGATACATTTTTTTTGTTTCGTTTAAAAATTGTTCTTAACAAAATGTTAATTTTTTAATAACGAGCTTCCTTATCGTCGTAAAATTTTAACACGACCTCTTAAATACTTCATACAAAAACATACCAAATTTTCAGAATTTTTTTATCATTTTTTATTTCAACCCTTAAGGAGGTTGCAGTAATGATGATAGAATTCTGAAAATTTGGTATGTTTTTACATGAAGTATTCAGGAGGTCGTGTACAAATTTCATGACGATTGAGAAGCTATTTATTGAACAATTAACATTAACATGTTTCATAGGGACTCAACATTCTTAATGGCCCATCAACTGGCATAAGTCGCTTGATCTCGAACAAACTCTACAAAAAAAAACTAGACACCATGAACAATGACATTGACATTTGCATCATCGGAAGGCAAGGATAATAATTCATTTTGAACTCTTTAAATTGCCATTGGCAGATCTGAGCTACGAAAATCATGCAAACACTTTTTAACCTTTTCTTGACGCACTGGGTCATTTTGACCCGGACGAATTTGGAATGCCCACTTTCCTAAAACTGGAAGTTTCAAATAATTCTTTACAAGAGTTCAATTTTATCCTTTTCGATTTCAATTGTGCAGGCATATTGAGAAATGCTTAAGGTATATGCCGGATTTTTTGTCAATTAAAAGCCGACCGAACGGTGGTTAAAGGCAGGTGGATAAAGTCCGGGTCAAATTCACCCAGTGACTGACTCACAGGCTTCACTCGGCTTTGACAGCCGAGGCCAAATACAAGTGTGGCAAGGAAGGGGTAAGATCCTTATTTGAGGTATTTTTTTCGCGTGGAGCAGTACTTTGTAAGGGCATAAGGAGGGCCCTTTTGAATCATTGGAAAAATTACAGTGGCGCTTGATAAAAATAAATGACAATCAATTATTACACCCAACGATTACACTAGATTAAAAAATTTCGCGCAAATTTAGTAGATTTTGACATTTTTTACATGTTCTTTGAAAAGTCGCGGCTACGAACATTTTTCTGCCAGCTACATTTTTCGTAGTTTTGTCATTAATATTTGCTCTAAACATTCGGCGATCCCCGGTTTTTATTGTCGTTGCCGAATCTTTAGCATTTTTACACGCGTCGAGCAGTTTATATCACGCATCTTGAGTTATTTAGTGCATCAATTATTTCATAGAAATGTGGCCGGAGTGTCATCTCCATAAAGTACCGTATAAATTAGACGATCTTTGGAGTTATAATTTTCGTTAAAAGTTCGATAACTTGACTTGACATTTTGCGAGTACAGTCGAACCTCGATATAACGAACCTCTAGGGAAGTTCGTTATATCGAGTTTTCGTTATATCGAAGTTATGTTTCTTCAAATGGTTTTTAAAAAATATATTATTACTATAAATACGGGAATATTTTTTAGAATCCATAATTACAAGCAATTAGCAATTAGAGCATAATGTATATGATTATGTCGTTTTATTCAGGTTTCGAGTATCTAACGGAAGGGAATGGACAAATCTCCGTTATATCGAGATTCGTTAAATGGAGATTCGACTGTAGACTGGGATGCATTTTTACTCGATTACGGACGAAAATCAGTTAGTTGTGAAATTATTCGGGTTCGTGAAAGGAATACCTTAAGGGAGGTTCCTACTTTGTGGGCCAGGAAAAATTAGTTGATTTTGTTGTATCGAAAAGAGCCAATGAAGAGTAAGGTATACTCTATGTTCCTGGCAGAGCAGATTAGGTGTAAATATGAAATTTTTCATTTTATTCGCACATAAACTTCAGTTTAACTTTAAACGCGTTTTTCTCGCAACCACGTTTTCCGCATTTGCGGAAGTGCTCCTGCACGCCCTAGATGAGCAATCGTTATGAAATTTGGCAGGCACGTGTACAACAAACGTCTTCATTAGTTGAACTAGAATTATCCAAAAATATTCAAACGTTTCTATCTTATGAACAAAAAACTGCAAAATTTTTTGGTAAAAAACAGAACTTCCCCTTCGATAGCTCGCTATTTTTCGATTCTTCAAATTTTCTTCTCCATTCGAGTTCGACTTATACACAATATTGTACAAAGTAAAAATATGTTTGAATTTTTTTCTTCAGATCACCAGTTCAGGACTTCGAACTTTCGCAAGCGAAGAATATCATCAACGAAGAATATCACTTACCGATACCCCAGTACCATGTTTTGTCAAAATTTGAAAAATATCATCCCGTCCAATAAGGACCGCTAAGTAAACATACCGAATTTCACCATTCCATAGTGAATACTTTTTGCATGAAAAATTGGTGAAAAAATCGAACATTTTTTCACCCAACAAAGTAGAAACCTCTCTCGAGCAGAATTCCCCTGCAGGGGTGAAACGCCATCGAGCAACAATTTTCCGGAAGCTCGACGACGATGATCCTCAACGTACTCTCATAGATTCTCGTAGATCCTCAGTCCATCAAAAACGGCAAGAATGATGACGAACGTATCGATGATTCGCAGGCATGGTGAACCAAGAGACAGAGAGACAACAACCCCATTTACCGTTGAAAAAAAACGGGAGGAAACGTCGACGAAAAAAAAGAAAAAAAGAACATCGCGGCGCGACAGATCCGTGTGTGCGTCACTTCCGTAAACAATGCTCCCGCGGTGCTGGCACTCCCGACGTTATTTCGCTTGCGTTCTGACACGCGCGCGTTCCTCTCATACTGGCCGAGAGGGCACGGCACACAATAACGTGTGTGTCGTTGTCGACGACGACTATGCGTCGACGAAGACGACGACCACGGCCCAACCGCCACTATCTCGCCTATGTACGAACGCGTACGTTGTGTGCTCAACGTTCTGTGAATGCTGTTCACCAGCGCGAGACGACAAACCAATGGGTATATGTAGATGATCTGCTCAACAATGTAACTCTGTTACGTGCATTGCCTTTTATACGTCCTAGCTACAATACAGCCGTAAAATCTACACAAGCCTGTACATGCACAGACGTCACCGCAGTATACATACATGCGAAAAGGTCATTTTGAATCATCCCACTCCGAGGATCGTTCCCATGCAGGGGCCAAATTGCGCCCATACTCAACGCGGTGTAAACCCCAGTGTGTTCGAAATGACGTTTGGGTTGATTTAAGAATACGAACGTCATTTCAAGGACCGTCCTGCTAAAGAAGCCAACGATTCGATGGAAAAAATTGTGACAGTGGGTACTGAAAATAGTCATATACAGGGTGTCCTGTTATGAATGGATAATCCTGCAACTGGCGATAGGTCAAATCATGTCCTACCATATGCTGGAATTTCAGTTCAGTAAAAGTCCCACGGTTTTCGAGGTCATCGGCTTTTGGTTTTTCACATGTCATTTCTACAAATGATAACTTTTTTTACCCGGTAAAAGAAAATACTCTTGCTTATTTGTTTTATGTAGAAAAGTCTTCTTTTTAACCACAAATGTTGAGGAAACTTTATGAAAAAAAGATCTTGTGCAGAATTTTCATGCAAACCAATTCGAACATCTGACTTTGATAGCCTGGGGTGTAAAAATAATATACTACGCATATCGTGCCAATTGCTTTAGAAAATTGCTTAGTTATTGTCGATTCGAATAATTTGTAGAAATGTCATGCGAAAAACCAAAATCAGATGATTATTTTTTTTTAAATAACACAAAGCACATCTCGAAAACCGTGGGACTTTTACTAAACTGAAATGCCAGCATGTAGAAGGACATGATCTGACCTATCGACAGTTGCAGAGTAATCCATTCATAACAGGACACCCTGTATATGTATTCTCATATGTGGAGTGTGCGTGCATGAGGCATAAATATAGAAAACAGTAGCTACGTCATGTATTGTGCAGACAGTAGCCTCGAGATTGTACAACAGAGTAAAAAAAACAAGTCTCTGGCAATTCTCTCTCTTTTGGCTGTCCCTCTCTCTCTCTCTCTCTCTCTCTCTCTCTCTCTCTCTCTCTCTCTCTCTCTCTCTTCCCCTCTCCGTCGCACGACGTTTCCAATATGTCAAACTAGTTAATTCTAGAACGTATTTGACGAGTGTGCACGTCGAACAAATTGAACGAAAAATGAAATAAAAAGAACGGAGTCTGAAATAAAGGGAGTCGCGCGAAGGAGCACGAGGAGGAGCGGTACAAACGAGGGTGAAACTCGAACGAGCGCGAGAATACATAAAACTCGTTGTAACACACATGGACTTCATTCATTCGCTAATCGTAACAAATTGCATATACACCGAATGTTGGGAAGTCGTGAGAATTTCCGATGCCAACGAGCAATGTAACAGCCTTTGCATTTCGTTTCGAGAGATTGAACGACAGAAGAGGCCAACACGGTCGTTGAAACTTCATTGGTACGAACCGTTTCGTTTTTTTTTTCTATATGTTTTATTTTTTTAATCACTACGCGAAAAAGACGTTAATCCGCGTTTCCGATATTCTTTAATTTCTATTGCACGATTGCACGTCTCACGTTGATTTATTGTTCCTTCTAACATTATTGTTTCTGTTTACTCTTCATCTCATTTATCATTTTGCTAGTTTTCTATTGTAACTTATTTGCTTTTATTTGTTATCAGATTTTTCAGATTAGTTGGTCCAGTTTAGATTAGTTTTCAGATCAGTTAGACTGTGGAGGTACCGAAGAATTATCAGATTGAAGTTTGGAGGATGCAATGGAAATTATTATTTTTGAATTGTTCGAAGTTTATGCCGAATATTTGTCACCAAAATCTCTTGATCATTCTTCAATTCGCTTATTTGGAGATCTACGATGTAAATCCGCGAAAGAAGATATTGTAAAATAATTTTAAAAATGCATCGTTCCACTCCAATGATGCAAACTTCAAGACCATGAATAATCGAGGATGCGTAGGTATTGGCAATAATTAACTACCAGTCATTTTTACTAATGTCGATAATGAATTGTAGATTAGGTGATAATATGCATGCTCCATTAATAATTCATAAATAACTCCCAAAATAAAAAAAATGCATTGTTGCACCGTAATGATGCAAGCTTCAAAATGATGAAGACTCGAGGATGCATAATTATTGGCAACAATGAACTCCAGTCATTTTTACTAATGCCGATAATGAATTGTAGATTAGGTGATAATATGCATGCTCCATTGATAATTCCTCATGGTATGCACACTCCATTGATAATTACTCATGGAGTGTGCATAATCTATGCATAATAAATCTATTCATAATGGATTATGCATACGTGGGGTGAAATGAGAACGAATTACTCGTTATTCGTTACATTCAACCGAATTTTCAGCGCCTCGTTTATTCCAGAATATTTATCCACGCTCGTTCCTCAATTAATTATAAAGAATAATACAACAACGTTTAACCAAACAGCATCATTAGTCATTCATGTATTTATAGCTATATACATTTACTATTACCCCGTCCCTCATTATTCATCCGCCATTCCCTATTTCTGTTTTCTAAATTTTCCAACCCTTGATTCTTCGATCTCTTTAGCCCATATTTCGTTCCTTCCCTACGGCAATCAATTCCACAATCCTTGATCTCTTGGCCCCTTATTTCAAGTTTTCGTTGTTCTTCGCACTTGCCCAATTACCACGTGCCTCAACCGTCGCAAAATGACGCTACGGAAAACAAAATAATAATCTCAAAGCCGCAGGAATTTCAATACAGCAATTGTTGGACGATATCGGTGAATAGTGAATTTCCACGATATTTCGAAATCGTCGATGCAGCGGAATTATCATGTAAAGCCTGCAATACGTAAAGCCACGCAGTAATACCTGTCATTATGTGCACTAGCTTATTTACTCTGTTTCAACTCTCTAGAGGAAGGGACATATATGCATATATATATATATATATACAATATACATACAATATACATACACAAAAATTATACATACGTGGACTCGTACATTCGTATATCGTGTCTCGTATAATTCACGTGAGTATAATTACACTCGGACATAATCGTTTCCTTCTTTCCGCGTAAATGAGCGCGTACACTCTCTGCCAACGCATCCGGCCATTCGCTCGCTCGTGTTTCGTACGCAAAAATCACTGCTTCGCGTTAAAAGGGCGTATAAATATTATTTTTGTAGAGCTCGGCGATGTGCGTTTCGTTGACTGGCTGAGTCCTCTTTTCCTCTGTGCTTTTTCATGAAGAAGGAAACAGAAATGAGCTACATTTCGCGAGAGAAAAAAAAACAATTTGATGGTTTCAAACGCGTTCGAATTTATGATGTTGAAGTTTGCATCGTTGGCATGCAACGAAAATTAAGACTTTTGAATAAATTATTTTTTGTCGTTTTAGGCGGTGAAAATGGCTTAAAAAAGTCTACGTATTGTTATTAGAAATGTATGACCTCGATTTGCAGAAAGGACTTTGGATAATGATATTTAGAATAAAGATATTTGGATAATGATATTTAAAATAGACTTATTAAAGTCTATATATTGTATATATTAAAGTATATTTAAAGTATAAAGTCTATATATTAAAGTATATTTAATAAAGACTTTGGATAATGATATTTAAAATAAAGATATTTAAAAAAATGATAAAAAATACCGTTGCATTCCAGCGGTGCGAAGTTTAACGTCATTCAAATTTGTCGAAAATCACAGCGAGAAGCCTCATTTTGTTGAGGCCTCATTTTGATACGAATCGGAAGATAGAGAATTTGAAGTACTCTTATGTATACTGAGTATATATGCATGGGTATATTAGTAAAGTAATGCGAGTAAAAGTTCGAGATCGCATCCTGTATTTTCTATCGGTACGAAAAGTTACCAATCTCGGCCTTAGAGAGACGTGACCAAACGACATTGAAATTTGCATCGATTTTTTTCAATTTCTTCATTTTTATTAATACTCAAAACCTTTCTTTTGCAGCTTAAAGTCGTAAATCTGTAATGAAAATACGTACAAACGTGCCAATGATTTTCTCAGCCTTAATCGGCCAAGAAGAAATGTCATGAATGAAAAAGAAATCATTTCTGCTGCGTTTCAACGATGCAAGCTTCAAGATCGTCCAAACTATCCCGACGGCATCTCAATGAGAACCAGTTTCAACTTGTTTAAAACAAAACAAAATCCTACGACTCCTTTCGACATGGTCTTTCAGAATTTTGATCGTCTCACAAAAATGAGTGTAATTGTTTAACAAATATCAGCTGGTTTTTATTCATTAAAAAACCTTGCGCAAAACGCAAGGACGCCAATTTTAGAGAAAAAACGTCGGAGCCCTCAAATTGTGGGGTTAAACACAAATTTAGGGTGAACAATTTTATGTTCTTCGATTTAACAAATGATGGAATTTAAAAGATAATTATAAGGATTTCTTTTACGGCCATATGTAGACGAATATCCGCGACTTGCCTGAATTGTAGTGCCTATGCTACTCCAGATGAAATAGACTAGTCGAGAGTAACGATCGAAATCTTTGATTGGTAAAATATTGGTGAAAAAAAGCAAGAGGAACAACATATGTTATGTATAATAGTACATACTCAACACTAATTTAATATAAAACCTTGTCATAACCAATTTCCCAAGCTCGTCAATGATCATCATGTATCCGCGATATTCGGGAAGTAAAGAAAACATTTCCGAAAAAAAAAGTGGAAAACATCGTGCAAAAATTAGTTAAACTTATTTTTTCACAGGCGATTGGGCATATTTAAGGTTGCACCGTTATTATTGTTTTTTTTCAATAACTCTGCCGTTTTATTGGTACAGTGAGAGATACATCGACGCAGTTCCTCGACGTCGAGTTCAAAGACTGGACGAGATAGTCCGACGAGAAGTCGATATGAAATCGTGGAGAAGACTAAACGAGACCAACCAGCGAGTTGCGTATAAACGTATATGAAGTTTTTTTTTTATCATACTGAATTGAGGGATCGC